>PVIW01009680.1:0-50097 GCA_004026585.1 Noctilio leporinus | reverse complement strand
CAAATGACAATGAACACACAACAGCCCAAAACCTATGGGATACAGCAAAGGCAGTTCTCAGGGGGAAATTTATAGCAATACAGGCCTTCCAAAAAAGGTTACAAGAAGTTTATAAAAACGACCTAACCACAAAGCTGCAAGAAGTAGAGGAGCAACAACAAACAAAGCCCAGAGCAAGTAGAAGGAAGGAAATCATCAAGATTAGAGCAGAACTAAATAACTCAGAGATTCAAAGTACAATTCGAAGAATTGACAGGACCAGGAGCTGGTTCTTTGAACAAATAAACAAAATTGACAAGCCCTTATCCAGACTTATCAAGAAAAACAGAGAGAGGACCCAAATAAACAGAATCAGAACTGAAAGAGGGGACATCACAACTGATACCTCAGAAATACAAAAGATTGTAAGAAATTACTACAAACAACTCTATGACAAAAAATAGGACAACCTGGATGAAATGGGCACATTTCTGGAAAGGTATAATCTACCAAAACGGAACCCAGAAGAAGCAGAAAGCCTCAATAGGCCAATAACAACTAGTGAAATTCAAGAAGTAATCCACAACCTCCCAAAGCACAAAAGCCCTGGACCAGATGGCTACACAGGTGAATTTTACCAAACATTTAAAGAAGAACTAACTCCTATCCTCCTCAAACTCTACCAAAAAATTCAGGAAGAGGGAAGACTCCCAAACTCTTTCTATGAGGCCAATATTATTCTAATCCCAAAACCAGGGCAAGATACAACTAAGAAAGCTATAGGCCAATATCTCTGATGAACATAGATGCTAAAATTCTCAACAAAATATTGGCCAATTGGATTCAGCAGTATATTACAAAGATCATACACCATGATCAAGTGGGCTTCATCCCAGGGATACAAGAATGGTACAACATTCGTAAATCAATAAATGTAATACACCACATCAACAAATTGAAAGATAAAAACCATATGATCATATCAATAGATGCTGAAAAAGCATTAGATAAAGTACAGCAACCATTTATGATAAAAACCCTCAGCTAAATGGGAGTAGAGGGAGCATACCTCAACATCATAAAGGCCATCTATGAGAAACCTGAAGCCAACATCATACTTAATGGACAATAAATGAAAGCTTTCCCCCTAAGATCGGGAACAAACAGGGCTGTCCACTTTCTCCACTTCTATTCAACATTGTATTGGAAGTTCAAGCTATAGCCATCAGAGAAGAAAAAGGAATCAAAGGTATCCAAATTGGAAAGGAGGAAGTCAAACTGTCATTATTTGCAGATGATATGATAGTGTACATACAAAACCCGATAGGCTCCACTCAAAACTTACTCATAAATTTGCTAAATAAGCAAATTTATCAAACTAGCTGGGTATAAAGTCAATATCCAGAAATCAAAAGCATTTTTGTATACCAATAATGAAACAACAGAAATAGAAGTGAAAAAACAAATCCCATTTACCATAGCAACAAGGAAAATAAAGTACCTAGGAATAAACTTAACTAAGGAGGTAAAAGACCTGTACTCAGAAAACTAAAAAACAATGAAGAAAGAAATCAAGGAAGACACAAATAAATGGAAGCATATATCATGTTCATGGATGGGAAGAATTAGCATCATTAAAATGTCCATAGTACCCAAAGCAATCTACATATTCAATGCAATCCCAATTAAAATACCAATGACAGGCTTCACAGAAATAGAAAAAATACTTCAAAAATTTATATGGAGCAAAAAATGCCCATGAATAGCCACAGCAATCTTGAGAAAGAAGGACAAGGTAGGAGGAATCACAATACCGGACTTCAAAAACACTACAAGGCTACTGTCATCAAAACAGCCTGGTACTGGCATAAGAATAGACATATAGATCAATGGAACAGAATAGAGAGCCCAGAAATTCACTCAGGACACTATGGTCAACTAATATTTGACAAAGAGGGAAGGAACATCCAATGGAGTAAAAACAGTCTAGAACTGGACAGCAACATGCAAAAAGATAAAACTAGACCACCAACTTACACCATACACCAGAATAAACTCAAGATGGATAAAGGATTTAAACATAAGCCACCATAAAGGTCCTGGAGAAAAATATAGGCAGTAAACTTTTGGATATCCTACGCCAAAATATGTTTACTGATACTTCACCAAGGGCAAAGGAACTCAAAGAACGAATCAACAAATGGGACTATATCAAATTGAAAATTTTCTGTTCAGCTCAAGAAAATATCAGCAAAATTCA
Source organism: Noctilio leporinus (assembly GCA_004026585.1). Lineage (NCBI taxonomy): Eukaryota > Metazoa > Chordata > Mammalia > Chiroptera > Noctilionidae > Noctilio > Noctilio leporinus. The sequence goes on along the minus strand of PVIW01009680.1, from coordinate 47,858 downwards.
AAGGGAACCAACTATATGGGAAAACATAATTGCCAATGATACCTCAGACAAGGGTCTGATCTCCAAAATATATAAAGAACTAATGGGACTCAACATCATGGAGACAGACAGCCCAGTTAAAAAATGGGCAAAGGACCTGAACAGACAACTCACTGAGGAAGATATACAAAGGGCCCAGAGGCATGTGAAAGAATGCTCAACATCATTAGTCATCAGAGAGATGCAAATTAAAACCACAATAAGATACCACATCACCCCTGTCAGAATGGCAATCATCAACACATCAACAAACAACAAGTGTTGGTGAGGATGCGGGGCAAAGGGAACCCTCATACACTGTTGGTGGGAATGTAGGCTGGTGCAGCCACTGTGGAAAACAGTATGGGGTTTCCTTAAAAAACTAAAATGGAACTGCCTTTTGATCCAGCAATTCCACTACTTGGACTATACCCAAAGAATCCTGAAACACCAATTCATAAGAACCTATGCACACCTATGTTCATAGCAGCACTGTTTACAATAGCCAAGTGCTGGAAACAGACTAAGTGCCCATCAGTGAATGATTGGATCAAAAAACTTTGATATATTTACACAATGGAATTCTATATAGCAGGAAGAAAGAAGTAACTTGTACCATTTGCAACAACATGGATGGAACTGGAGAATATTATGCTTAGTGAAATAAGCCAGTCAGTGAAGGACAAATATCATATGATCTCACCCATTACGGAACAATAATGAGCAAAACTAACAACAAGCAAAACAAAACCAAGTATATGAATACAAGGAATAGGCCTTCAGTGGTCAGGCGGAAAGGGGTTGTGGGGAGGGGGAAGGCAGAGGCAAGAAAGGGGAGCAGCTTCGACAAGAACCTAGTATGAAGGAACCATGGACATGGACAAAAGGTTGGACTGACTTTGGGAGGAATGGGTGGGTGGGGAGGGGGACAGAGGGGAGCAAACAGGGGATGAATGTAATATAGCAATAAAATTAAAAAAAAAAAAAAAAAAAGAATGAATGCCAGAACATCATCATGGATTAGAACATACTCTTGTAAGGGTATCACAATATTACTCAAAGAAACCTACAAAATAAATGAAATCTCTCAAAAAATCCAACAATGCTTTTGTAGAAAAAGAAAAACTCATTCTAAAATTATTAAGGGACTCTGAATAGCCAAAATCACCTTGAAAATAAGAAAGTTAGAGGTCTCACAACCTGATTTAAAAACTTACTACAAAAGTACAATAAAAACAAAAACAAAAACAAAAAACACAGCAGGGAACTAATTCAAAGACAAATATATAGACCAGTGGAACAGAAGAGAGAACTTGGAAATAAAAACTCTCACATAAATGGTCAATTAATTTTTGACAATTTCCCAAGACTATTGAATGGGGAAAAGACAGTCTTTTAACAAATGGTGCTGGGAAACTGGATGTCCACGTGACAAAGAATGAAATAGGACCTTTACTTAATAACAAATACAAAAATTAATTCAAAATAGAACAAAGACTTAAAGAACTATAAACTGCTTAGAATAAAACATGGGACAAAGCTTCACAACATTGGGTTTGGCAATGATTTCTTTGATATGACACCAAAGGCATAGAAAATAAAAGGAAAAGTAGAAAAATTAGACTTCATTAAAATAATTAAAAAACACTGTTCACAGAGTAAAAAGGCAACCCACAATATGGGAGAAACATTTGCAAGTTATATGTCTGATAAGAGGTTAATATCCAGAATACATTAGTAATTTCTAAAACTCAAGAAAAAACAGGCTCTGGGGAAACTCACAGTCAACATCTAGAAGCACACCAATTAGAAGCTGGACTCTAAGGCAGCAGCTTCTGAAGGGGTGGACAAACCCCTTCCAGGGAAGGACTGGGTGATGGGACCTTCTGTCTCCTCTCCCTGTGCGGATACTTGGAGGGTGCTTTGCTCTGCAAGTGCTCAGGAGCTCATTAGCAAAAGCGTCTTTGCTATAACCCCCATAGGACTCCTGAATTCGAACTCCATTGGCTTGCATAACTAGGTGATCTGGGGTTCCAGGCCTAGCTGCCCACCTTAAAATTCGAGGTGCTAGATGTGTGGTCCAAACCCTTGGCTCCTCAGGGAAAAGCATGAGTTGGGGGCTCCTTTCTGATGGGCATGCAATGTGCCAGGGGCGGGGTTGAGAGGGTCTTATCCTTTCCCATTTGGTTCAATGTGGGAATTTCCTCATTCCAACCATTGTGTGGAACTCACTCAACAAGAGAATTTCTCTCAGAGTGAATTGCTCCATGTGTACCTTATATTTGATGTGTTCATGGGAGGAGGGAAATTCATGAGCCTCCCATGTTGCCATATTGGTCCAGAGTCCCTGCTTAAGGACAAAAGTCAATTCAAAGCCCTTTGGAGTTACTGACTTCTTTAAACTTTACAAAAAGCCATCCATAAGAAAGGTTTTACAGGCAGGAAGTCAACCATAAAGGACAGGGATTATAAAGGCTGAGAAGTCCCATGATTTGCTATCTGCAAGCTGGAGACCCAGAAGAACTATGGTGTAGGTTGAGAATCAGGGTGCCAGAAGTTTAAGTGGTAGTCCAAAGTCACAGAAGATGAGATAAGATATCCCAACTCAAGCAGGGAATCAGGAAGCATGAAGGGCTATTCCATCATTTTATTTTTATCATATATTCTTCTCTGTAAACCTGACTGGGACTGACATTTTTTTCAATCTTTTTTTTTTCTTTTTAAAATAACAATCCTATGCCATTGGCCAAATACAAGCAACCTCATTCTGTGAAACAAACACCTATCAGCCATCTTAAAATTGACACCATTCAAGTAACCACAATGGAAGCTGAATATTGTTACAATGAAACTATCTGTGAGAGGAGAGATTAACATGGAAGTTTTCTTGTACTCCAAGGATGGAGCAAATGGGACAAGATTTTAAAAACCATTTAAATTAAAATGCATGTGTTGATGAAAACCATTTCCCCCATGAATCATAAGATTGGGGGTTGTGGGTCAAAGAAGAGAGCAAGATGGATTTGCTTCACAGTAAAACCATTCAATCAGACATCAGGTTTGAGATTCAACCTAAGAACTTCCTATAATACATTCCCACAATGCTGAAAACATATTTGACACTAAGTTAACTTAATAAATTATGAACTAAGGAAGGAAACAATGGCACGCTTCATGTGTGCCTTAGTGAGGGGTACCCATTCCCATAGAAATGTGTTATTCAAGATTATCAGGTAAAATGTTAAGCTTCTCTTCTAATCTGACCCAAAAGGATATTGGCTAGTTTAAAAATTCACAAGTGTGCCTTTAAATTACCAAAGGAATTTTTCTTTCTTTATTCAAGATTTTGTAAAAATAGCAAAATAATGTGGAAGAAATAAGACCACAGGATGAACTGAGTAGTACTTATTAAATAGTTAATAAATATTTTATGATGTACAGATATATGGTCTACTATTTATTTCTAACACCTCATCAGAATTTCAATGACCTCTATTTTTTTGCAAACTAAAATATAATCACTATTTCTATCTTAGTTTTTATTCCATTGCCATCTCACTCTGTCATAGTCATCAGTTTCCCACAGAATATATCCAATTTTCCCCCTTCCAGACATGTGTTAGAATTGTATTGTTTGGCTTCTTTGTGGTTGTTAGGGACCTTGTGACTTTGGTAGGGATGATGTAGCCAATTCTGATGAAGGGGTTTTGAGCAGAAGTGACATGTGCCACTTCTAGGAGGAGTTCCTAATTGGGAAATTCTACTAAGTGTTTTTCCCTTTGAGATGGCTATTGGATTGGTAACACTCAAGAAGATAACTTCTCCATCAGACATGGTGCCTTGGTAATGAAAGAATTTCCCATCAGACCCCTGATGAATATGTAGTATAAAAAACATCAATCTTTGTTGTTTAAGCCATTAAGAATTGGGGGATTTTACTGCAGCATAATCTAGTATTTCATGACTAATATCCACACAATGTTCTATTTCACATCTCCAGACACCATTTCTTTTTAGACTGGTCATGTGTATTTACTAATTATGATATACTCAGCCTCTGCTCCTCTTATTTCAAGTTTAGCCTCTAAAGGAAGAAACTTTCTGCTAAGATGGTATAACAGCCTCCCAAGTAAATTTTATTTCTCAAGAGTTTAAGTTACTACTTTACCATTGCAGAATGTATATAGATGCATAAGGTGCTAGCTGTATGAGAGAGACAACATAGTACCTGATAAAATAATGCTGTCTTTAAAATCCCATAGCATTGATTACACATGTTTTTAGGCTTTGATGACATGTAATGAAAAATATGTGGAATAAGTGTTTTATGGAAGCCTCCACCATTCTTTAGAATACTTTTTATCATTATTCTCTGCCTCACACTAATAAGTGAACCCTGATTTTATAGCCACTGGTTGTGGCTAACTTGTTGCAACAAGAAAATAGATTACACACATATATAAAATATTGTGAACAATATTTAAAGGAATTTCAAGGCAACTTGATTTTTACCTCTATAAAATATAGCAATTATTTTTTTATTTAATTTTATTGTTGTTGTATTACACCCATCCCCTTTTCCCTCCCTTCAACCTCCTTCCCACCCACCACTCCCCCGCAAAGTCAATCCCCATTGTTGTCCATGTCCATGGTCCTTCCATGCTAGTTCCTTGACTAAACTGCTCCTCTCTTTTGCATCCCACTCCTCACTCCCACCCACCCTCTGCTCAATGAATGTCTATTCATTGTATTCATATATCTGGTTCTGTTTTCCTTGTTTGTTTCTTCATTATTGTCCTGTAATGGGTGAGAAGATAAGGTATTTGTCTTTCACTGACTGGCTTATTTGACTAAGCATAATTCGCTCCAGTTCCATCCATGTTGTTGCAAAGGGTAGGAGTTCCTTCTTCCTTTTTGCTATGTAGTATTCCATTGTGAAAATGTACCAAAGTTTTTTGATCCAATCATCCACGAATGGGCACTTAGGCTGTTTCTAGCACTTGGCTATTGTAAATAGAACTGCTATGAACATAGGGGTACATAGGTTCTTCCGAATTGGTGTTTCAGGGTTCTTTGGGAATAGTCCTAGTAGTGAAATTGCTGGATCAAAAGGCAGTTCCATTTTTAGGTTTTTAAGGAAACTCCATACTGTTTTCCATAGTGGCTGCAGCAGCCTATATTCCTACCAATAATGCACCAGGGTCCCCTTTTGCCCACATCCTTGCCAACACTTGTTCTTTGTTGACTTGTTGATGATTGCCATTCTGACAGGTGTGAGGTGGTATCTTATTATGGTTTTAATTTGCATCTCTCTGATGGATAGTGATATTGAGCATTATTTCATATGGCTTTGGGCATATCTTCCTCAGAGAGTTGTCTGTTCAGGTTTTTGCCCATTTTTCAATTGGGCCGTCTGTCTCCCTGGTGTTGAATTGCATAAGTTCTTTATATATTTTGGATATCAAACTCTTCTCTGAGGTATCATTGACAAATATGTTTTCCTATACAATTGGTTCCCTTTGAATTTTGCTGGTGTTTTCTAAAGAAACTTTTAAATTTGATATAGTCCCATTTGTTTATTTGTTCTTTTATTTCCTTTGCCCTTGGAGAAATATCACTAAACATATTTCTGCATAGGATATCAAAATTTTTACTGCCTATATTTTTCTCTAGGACCTTTATTCTGGCACTGCTTATGTTTAAGCCCTTTATCCATTTTGAGTTTATTCTGGTGTATGGTGTAAGTTGGTGGTCTAGTTTTATGTTTTTGCATTTGCTGTCCAGTTCTCCCAACATCACTTGTTGAAGAGACTGTTTTTGTTCCATTTTATGTTCTTTCCCCTTTGTCGAACATTAACTGATCATAGAGTTCTGGGTTTATTTCTGGGCTCTCTACTCTGTTCCGTTGATCTATCTGTGTATTCTTATGCAAGTACCAGACTGTTTTGATTACAGTAGCCTTGTAGTATAGTTTGAGGTCCAGTATTGTGATTCCTCCTACCTTGTTCTTCTTTCTCAAGATTGCTGTGGCTATTCATGGGTGTTTTTGGCTCCATATAAATGTTTTAAGTATTTTTTTTCTATTTCTGTGAAGTATGTCATTGGTATTTTAATTGGGATTGCATTGAATCTATAGATTGCTTTGGGAAGTATAGACATTTTAGAGATGTTAATTCTTCACCTCCATGAACATGGTATATGCTTCCATTTATTTGTATATTCCTTAATTTCTTTATTTAGTGTTCTGTAGTTTTCTGAATACAGATCTTTTACCTCCTTGGTTAGGTTTATTCCTAAATACTTTATTTTTCTTGCTGCTATGGCAAATAGGATTTATTTTCTACCTTCTATCTCTGATGTTTCATTATTGGTATACAAAAATGCTTTTGATTTCTGGATATTGACTTTATATCCAGCTATTTCGCTAAATTTACTTATTAGGTTGAGTAAGTTTTTGGTGGAGTCTATCAGGTTTTGTATGTACACTATCATGTCATCTGCAAATAATGACAGGTTTACTTCCTGCTTTCCAAATTGGATACCATTGATTCCTTTTTCTTCTCTGATAGCTATGGTTAGAACTTACAAAACAATGTTGAACAGAAGTGGGGAAAGTGGACAGCCTTCTCTTGTTTCTGATCTTGGGGAGAAAGGTTTTAGTTTTTGCCCATTGAGTATGATGTTGGCCTCATATTTCTTATATATGGCCTTTATGATGCTGAGGTATGCTCCCTCTATTCCCATTTTGCTGAGTGTTTTTATCATAAATGGTTGTTGTACTTTATCAAATGATTTTCAGCATCTATTGATAAGATCATATGGTTTTTGTCTTTCATTTTGTTGATGTGGTGTATTACATTTATTGATTTAAGAATGTTGTACCATCCTTGCATCCCTGGGGTAAAACCCACTTGATCATGGTGTATGATCTTTTTAAGGTATTGCTGGACCCAGTGGGCCAATATTTTGTTGAGAATCTTAGCATCTATGTTCATCACAGATATTGGCCTATAGTTTTCTTTCTTAGTTATGTCTTGACCTGATTTGGGGATTAGAATAATATTGTCCTCATAGAAAGAGTTTGGAAGTCTTCCTTCTTGTTGGATTTTTTGGAATAGGTTGAGAAGGATAGAAGTTAGTTCTCTGAAGGTTTGGTAGAATTCACCTGTGTAGTGTAGCGATCTGGTCCAGGGCTCTTGTGCTTTGGGAGATTTTTTATTATTTCTTCAATTTCACTAGTTGTTATTGCTCTATTCAGGATTTATGTTTCTTCTAAATTCAGTTGTAGTATAGTATACATTTTCAGAAATGTATCCATTTCACCCAATTTTTCATATTTCTTTCTTGTCATATAGTTATTTGTAGTAATTTCTTACAATCCTTTGTATTTCTGAAGTATCAGTTGTAATGTCTCCTCTGTCATTTCTGATTCTGTTTATTTGGGTCCTCTCTCTTTTTCTTGATGAGTCTGGTTAAAAGCTTGTCAATTTTTTAATGAACCAGTCCTTGGATTTATTGATTCTTCAAATTATAATTTTAGCTTCTAAGTTATTTAATTCTGCGCTGATCTCGGTGATTTCCTTCCTTCTACTTGCTCTGGGCTTTATTTGTTGTTGCTCCTCTAGTTTTGCAGCTTTATGGTTAGGTTATTTGTATAATCTTCTTCTGATCTTTTTAGGTAGGCCTGTATTGCTATGAATTTCCCTCTGAGGACCACCTTTGCTGTGTCCCATAGGTGTTGAACTGTAGTGTATTCATTGTCATTTGTCTCCAGAAACTTTCTGATTTCATCTTTGATCTCATTCTTAACCCATTCATTACTTGAAAGCATGTTATCCAGTCTCCATGAGTTAGAGTGGTTTTGGTTTTTTCCCTTGAGATTGGTTTCTAGTTTCAATCCATTGTGATCTGAGAAGATGCTTGGTATGACTTCAATTTTCCTGTATTTGTGGAGGCTTGTCTTGTGATCTACTATGTGGTCTATCTTAGAGAATGTTCTATGTGCATTTGAAAAGAATGTGTATTTTGCTTCTTTGGGGTGAAAGGTTCTATATATATCAGTTAGGTCCATTTCCTCTAGAATGTTGTTCAATGCTACAATATCCTTGGTGATTTTTGTTTGGAAGATCTGTCTATTGTTCATAATGGGGTATTAAAATCCCCTACTATCAGTCTGTTGCTCTCTATATCCTCCTTGACATCCTCCAAGATTTTCCTTATATACTTCAGAGCTAGTACATTGGGTACATATATGCTTACCAAAATTATATCTTCGTGATGGATTGCTCCCTTAAGTATTATGAAATGTCTTCCTTTATTCCTTTTTATAGCCTTTATCATAAAATCTATTTTGTCAAAATAACTATTGCTACTCCAGCCTTTCTTTCATGTCCATTTGCTTGATATATAGATTTTCCATCCCTTCACTTTCAATCTGTGTCAATATTTTGCTCTGAGGTGGGTCTCTTGAAGATAGCATATATCTGTGTCATGTTTTCTTATCCATTCAGCTACATTATGTCTTTTGATTGGCACATTGAATCCATTTATATTTCAGGTTATTACTGATTGATACTTATTTATTGCCATTTTCTCACTTTGTACTTGTGTTTCTCTCTGTCTCTCTCTGTTTCTTCTTTTATTTTTTTTTTAAAGCAGACCCTTTAGCATTTCTTGCAATGCTGGTTTGGTAGATATGTGTTCTTTTAGTCTTCTTTTGTCTGGGAGACTCCTTATTTCTCCTTCCATTTTGAATGAGAGCCTTGCTGGGTAGAGTATTCTTGGTTGCAGATCTTTTTTCCCATTACTTGGAATATTTTGCCATTCCCTTGTGGATTTTATTGTTTCTGTTGAATAATCATTTGATATCCTTATGGGAGCCCCCTTATATGTTATTTGCTGTTTCTCTCTTGATGCTTTTAGGATTCTCTTTTTATTTTTGAAATTTGCTATTTTAATTAAAATGTGTGTTAGAGTAGGTCTTCTTGGATTTGGTTTCAGTGGGACCCTCTGTGCTTCCTGCACTTGAGCAACATTTTCACTCATCATGTTAGGGAAATTTTCTGTCATTCCTTTTTTGAACAGGTTTTCCATTCCTTGTTTCTCTTCTCCTTCTAGTATCCCTATGATATGGATATTATTGTGTTTCATGTTGTCCTGCAACTCTCTTAAAACCTCTTCGGTTTTGCTCAGCCATTTTTCATTCTGTTGCACTGTCTTGGAATAGTTTTCTATGTTGTCCCCTAGATCAATAATCCAATCCTCTGCTTCCTTTAGCCTACTGTTGATTCCTTCTACTGTATTCTTCAATTCAGAAATTGTCCTGTTCATTTCCTCCTGGCTCTTGCTGATAGTTTCCAAGTCCTTTTTAATGCTGGTGTAGCTCTCAGTAAGTTCCTCGTAACCTCTCTGGAATTCTTTGTAGTTGCCCTGGAGTTGTTTATAGTTTTCTTTGAGCTGGCTGAACTCATTAAGTTTCTCTATCATCATTATTTTGAATTGCATATCTGATAGCTTGTTTGCCTCTGTCTGTTTCATTTAGTGATCTTTCTGGGGAGTCCTCCTTTGCTTTTGGTGATGGACGGATTCTTTTTTTCTCCATTTTGGGTGTTTGTTTTTGCTTGTTTTTGTCTTGGATTAATGTGCTTTGATTCCCTGCCTTAATGGAGCACCCTTCTGTGTTAAGATATTTGTGTTCAGTTTTGCATTCTCCTAGACTTCCTCAACTTGTTGCTCTTGGGGTGGCCTTTATGTCATTAACTTGGGCTGTCTGGTTGTATTTGTTGTATGTGTTGCTCCTTTCCCTCCAGTTGGTTGATTGAGACACTTCTTATATTCCATCTCATATGCTGTTTTTGAGCTGCTCATTAGGGATTAATAGTTCATGTAGCTCTAGGTGTAATTTAGGTGCTTGAGATTAGCAGCAATCCATTTCCTGAGTCTGCCTTTTCTTCTTGTTCAAGTCTCTGTAGTCTATAGTCAAGCTGTGTGGTCTTGGAGTGGCGTGGCCTATTGCTGTCACAGTCAGGGCTGATTCTGAGTGTCAGTCCCTTGGTAGCTGAGCCTTCAGTAGCCTAGCTGGGTTTCTGTACTGCTTGTTTTTTGGGGCTTTTCCTTCTCTCACTGGTTCTGTGTAAAGACCTGTAGGGTGCTTATGTGGTGTCGATGGCTACTCCTCCCTGTCCATCTCCTGGAGGAAGTTACTGCCTGTAATGGGCACCTGGCTCCATTAGGGTGGGGGTGGGGGCTACAACTTTGTTTGTTCCTGTGATGGCCAGCCTTCCCTTTCCATCTCTTCAAGGAGGTATCCCATGTCCTCAAAGAGTGCTTGGCTCCCTGGGGGCCCCACAGGTTGTTTGTCAGTGATGGGTGATGGCTGGCCCTCCACATAGTCAAGCCCTTTGAGTTTTTCACTGCCACCTCTGTGATACATGCCTGGCTCGCCAGGGGGCTTGCAGTGCAGTCTGCCCTCGAAGACTTCCCCTCCCCCTCCAGCTCTTCTAGGGGGTTTTTATTGCCTGCGATGGGCGTGCCAGTTGCACTAGCAGCAAATTCCTGGTGTGCAGTTTCGAGTTCCAGTGCTGGGGCTCCTAACCTCTCTCCCTGGGTGGTGCAGGGGCAGCATTTTTGGCCCTCTTGCTGCCCTGACCAGTGCACTTCCCTGCTTCCCCTCCTCCTCTCCACGGGTCTCTTCTCTTCCGTCTCTGGCCCCAGGAGGTGCTTCCTTTCTCTCAGCCTCTGGAGCATGGCTCTTACACACTCCCTTTTCTGCAGGAGTTTAATTCCTCAATCTCCCTGTGTTTGTGCTCACTGTCCACACTTCACTAGTCAGATTTCTATTCACCAGGGAGCCTGAAGCTATCTTCAGTTAGAGCTGCCCCTCTGCCCAAAGCCGACCTCAGCCTGCCAGCCAGTTCGAACTATCTTACCTGCCCTCCTGTAGGTCTCTTCAGCCTCTGGGCTGTGCACTCCTGAGTCCAGATGCTTATTGCTCCAATTTGCAGGGCCCTGCAGATGTCTCGTGCTCCCTACCCTATCCTCCAGATGCTATGGCACTTGAAAACTCTGTCAGCACTGCCCTTTACTCTGTCACCATCTTTCTAGGTCTCTACTCTGTCCCCATCTTTTTTTCTAACGCTCTATTTTCAGTAAATTATTGTATACAATTTTAGGTTTAAGTTGAGGTTAATTCTTTTCTTTTCTTTTCTTTTTTTTGTATGAACATCCAATTTCTCTGTAACACTTATTCTCCACTGAATTACTTTTGCACCTTTGTCAAAAATGTAGTAAGCATATTTCTACGCATCTGTTTCTGAGTTTTTCTGTTTTTGTTAATTGATCCATGTGTCTTTCTTTCCTCCAGTACCACAAAGTCCTGACTACTGGCTATATAGTAAGCTTTAACATCAGAAAGACATTTCCTTCTATATTTTTATTTTTTCCAAAATGTGATTTGGCTATTATAGGGCTTTACCTATTTTTAATATAAATTTTAGAATAGTTTGTATCTATACAATATCTCTCTGAGATTTTGTTACGAATTTTTTTGAACTTTTAGGAAAATGTGGGGACAAGTGACATTTTTGCTACAATATATTGAGTATCTTAATCCATGAATATTATTTCTCCAATTATTTAATCTGTAGTTTATTAAAGCCCCTCTCCATTTTATTCATGACAAAGTGTCATCCAATCCTATGCAGGAAGAACATCTCTTAATACTCAAGAAAATCTTGATAGGTTTTCTGAGCAGGCTGTTCCTAATTCATTTCAAATGGTTCAAAATTCTGTATCAATGTGACTGCCAAATGACAAGAAAAAAAAAAAAAAAAAGTGGCCAGATTGAGCATTGAATATGTTAAGGTTGAATTTAGTGTTTTTTAAAAATGTGTTTTTCACTTGTTGGTGTACAAAAGATAAGCTTTACCATACATTGATGTTTCTCTCCCTCTCTTCCTCTCTCCCTTCCCCCTCTCTGAAAAATAATAAAATAAAATCTTTAAAAAATTTTTAAAAAAACCCAGAAGATAAGTTTTGAAGTAAATGCTGAAAAAGCCTGTGCTTACCTCTCTGTGCCTACACCTGTGTCCCTGGTTCACTTGAAGAACCTGAGTTACTACCTTTCTCTAGGGTGTTTCTTGTGAATTTCTCAACAATGGCACAGGCATATGGTATTGTTTTCCTTAAAACTTTCATGTCTAAGAGAGAATATGACCTTTTATGAATAGTTAGGACAAAGTTGTGATGTTTACATTATTTGTGTAAGGCTACTATGAAAGTTGGGGAACAACAAAAGAGGAGTAAATGGAGTATAACATGCAACCATAGTTTACGGGACATGACTGACTTCTGTGAGCATATGGCAGACCACTTGAATTTTCAAAACAAGATATGGTGGAATGGAGGAGAAAGCCCTCACCATATACCCAGCCAGATAACTGATGACAGTCTCCAATGGTGACCACGCTACCTAGAATGGTAAAATAGCACACAGTAATTCATAATTCATATGCATTGATACAAAGTTGTTATACTTCAGAGCTCTTTGGCATCTCCCTCTATTACTTGTTCTGCTCTTTTTTAAAAAAGATTTTATTCATTATTTTTCAGAGAGAGGTGAAGGGAGAGAGGCAAAGAGGGAGAGAGACATTAATGTATGGTTGCCTTTCACCTGCCTCCAGCTCCAGACCTGGCTGGAGACCTGGCTTGCAACCTGGTTATGTTACCCTGTCTGGGAATTGAACCAGCAACCTTTGGGTTCACAGGCCAGCACCTTATCCACTATGCCACCAGCCAGGGCCAAAATAGACAGATTTTTTTTAAGAATATGAGTATTAATAGTCCACTAATTAATCTATAGATTCAATTCAGTTTCAAACAAAATCCTCACAAGGACCTTCATGAAAGTTGACAAGCCTAGAATAAAACTTATATGGAACAGAAAAGGGTCAAGAATTTCCAACAGGCTGACTCAAAGAATGTGGTGTGGAATTTATCTAAATACAGTGAGAATAGAAGAAAATAAGAAAGGACATCACATGTGTGAATGTGCATATGTATTCTGTATATTGTAAAACGTATTTCATGCTGAGTTGTGATAAAAAATAAAAATTGAAATGGAAATACCCCAGTCAAGAAAAAGTTTTGAACATGTGAAGAAATCCTTTCAAGATTGTCCATAATATCACTAATGGAATAACAACAAGAAAAAATTTTAAACCCAAATATTCACCAATAGGAACATGGTTACAAAGTATTTATTTATAAGGTGGAATACTATTAAGTAGAATAAAAAATGAACCATAATTAGATATCAATATGAATTAATCTCATAAATATTTTAATGGGAAAATAAATTTAATAATACTCATGTTGCAACTGCATTTATATATAGTATTGAAACCAACAAAACTAAATTTATCACTTATAAATGCAACTTTTATAGTAATGCTATTTTTTAAAAGTTCTAATCATATGGGAGAGGAAGAGAAGTAAAATGAAAGTACCAAAGGGAAAGTTACATAAAGGACTTAAAAAATACTGATAATCTATTTTTTTAAAGAGTTTATTTATTATTTTCAGAGAAGGGGCAAGGGAGAGAGGCAGAGAGGGAGAAAGAGACATCAATGTATGGTTGTCTTTCACCTGCCACCAGCTATGGACCTGGCTGGAGACCAGCCAAGTATATGCATGGTTGACAGTCAAAATATGTAATAATCCAAACCAACTACCAACAAATCTAAAAAGATAACTACTAATTGATCAGAGTTCAAACTGTGTCTACTTCCCAGGGATTATGTTTTTTGAACTGGATCTTAGAAAAACGCAGATCCAAGCAGCTAAGGTGCTGGGTTAGGGGGTTCTTGGAGGTTATGATCAGCAGTTACCTACAGCCAGTATATCTATATTACAATAATCAATACAGCCATACTAGTGCCTACTATCTGAATATTAAATAGGCCTGGGTGTATGAGTGTTCTTTTAGGCTTCATGACACATAGTATACAGAAAATTTTGAATTAACCTATGTGGCTCACATTTGTGGCTTACATTATATTACTGCTGGGGAGTGTTTTATTATGTGCATGTGTGTATGTGAGCCACATATGTAATTCAACATTTTCTGTTAGCTATGTTTCAAAAAATAAAAAAAGATGAAACAAATTTTAATAACATTTTGTTTTACTCAATTATTTCCAAAACATCATCTATAGGTAATAAATATATAAAAATTATTTATGACATTTTTGAATATTTTTGCACTAAAGTCTTCAAAATCCAGTATGCAGTTTATACATATGGTATATCTCAAACTGAACTAGCCACATTTCAAGTACTTAACATGTCTAGTGGCTAAGGCATTTTAATTCAAATGCATTGGTACATACCAGAGGAAACCCCCCAAATGAAATTTATTTATAAAAAGTTGTGTATTTATTCTTACATGTTTAAACTTTAGTCACCATCCAAATACCCGCCATTTGATTCAATACTTTTTTATTGATACTTTTTTTCCACTGCTTAGAACAGTTTTAAATTCATTAATTTGAATGCCTTTTAGTGATTCTGCTGTTTTTCCTTTTACCTTTTCCACATTAGTGAAACATTCCCTTTGAGGGTTTTTTTCATTCACTGAAATAACAACAAAAAAAGTCACTTGGTGTGAATTAGGAGGTTGGGGCATGGGGGTCAAGTTCTTTTTGGTTAAAGACTGAACATTCATGCATTGTAAGTTGGTGCACTCAAAAATCACCCATCATAAAATGGGCAAACATGTTGAGTCTTCAAAAAAAATTCACTGAAGCTGAATGCAGCCTCTCACAACAGCACCAGCTAGTACACTCATACAGGTGGGTTCCTAGAACACTCACCTAGCTGGGAAGCCTTACTATAAGAGGCCTGCCCTCCAGATGCCAATTATGATTTTTGGAGGTTCCCCCCTTGTATGAGATGCACAAGAACTACATTCTCTTAGGAACCACTAACATATAGTCCTTTTAAAAAGAAAGCGAACTTATGGCTGACTTAATTTGTTCTGGAGACATTTATGTTTGTCAATGATCACTTCCTTTTAAGTAGACCTATTAAAAATTATATGAACAATTTTATTAAAGATTTTCCTATAGGCCCCATCAGTATTACTGGATAATATTCCAAAGTCTTGTTATTTTTTTTCTTGGAAAATCAGGACTACATTGGTTCCATCTTTCCTTCTGATCCCTTTCATATATACATACATACATATATATATGTGTGTGTTTGTGTATGTGTGTACACATCCTACAGCATTTGTCAGGAATCTCTCCTAAAAGTCCTATCAGTATTCAGTATTCTTAGATTAATACTGATTAGGACAATGGAATCCTTTTTGGGGTATTCCTATTCTAGTCCACTTCATTAATAATGCTAGTTATGTGATCTTTAATCTGTAATGCATTTTTTAATGGAAAAAAAGAGAGCGTTAGAATTTGAGGAACAAACCTTCCATGTTTTCATATATGGATATCGCACCGTCAACCCCAAATAGCAAGATTATTAATTATTCTCAAAATGAGCAAAATAAAAGCCATTCTCAGCTTAATCACAGTGACCAAGAAAAAAGGAGTCAGGACCTCCTGATTTCACTGACCACAACTCCACAGAAAAATTAGGAATCACCAAGCATAGCTCAAGTTGGAAAGTATCAGTAGATTCATTAATTTATTCAAAAATTTATGAATAAACTGAAAAATTAATTCCACCATTTTAATTTAGTATACCTTTATCTCATTATTTTTTGTGGTACGTCATATAGGTCATCATTCGTCAAGGATGCATACCAATAGCTTCTGATTCAGGAGGCCTAGAGTCAAGGCCAAAATTTGTATAGAATCCAATACCACAGTTGACTCTCATTCACATTAAAGTTTGAAAATAGTACTGGCTGGTGTGGCTAAGTAGATTGAGTGCCAGCCTGCAAACCAAAGGGTTGCTGGTTTGACTACCAGTAAAGGTACATGCCTGAGTTTTGGGCCAGGTCCCCAGATGGAGGCAAGCAAGATGCAACCACATTGATGTTTCTCTCCTTTGCTTTCTCTCTTTCTTCCCCAATAAATAAATAAAGTTTGAAAATAATGTCTAATCCTTAATGAATTCAATAGTTTCATTATTCTGTTTTCTTTTTTTAAATATATTTTATTGATTATGCTATTATGTGGTCCCAATTTCTTTTCCCTTTGTTACCCTCCACTAGTACCCCCTTTCCCTCCAGCAATCCCACCCCTCTTAGTTCATGTCCATGGGTCATACATATAAGTTCTTAGCCTTCTCCCTTTCCTATAGTTTTAACTTCTCCCTGTCTATCTTGTACCTACCAATTATGTTTCCTAATAGCCCTGCCACATTTCCCCACTTCTTCCAATTCCCCCTACCAGCTGATAACCCTTTAAATGATCCCCATACCTATAACTCTGTTCCTGTTCTGGTTGTTCACTTAGTTTGTTTTTGTTTCTTTTTTTTTTTAAGGTTCTGTTGTTGATAATTTTGAGTTTGTTGCCATTTTATTGTTTGTAGTTTATATCTTTTTTCCTAAGTCTCTTTTATATTTCATATAATAATGACTTGGAAATGAACTCCTTTAGCTTTACCTTGTCTGGGAAGTACTTTATCTACTTTTCATTCTGAATGAAAGCTTTGCTGGATAGAGTCATCTTGGTTGTAGGTCCTTGCTTTTAATCATTTTGAATACTTCTTGCCAGCCCCTTCTTGCTTGCAAAGTTTCTTCTGGGAAACCAGCCCATAGTTTTATAGGAACTCCTTTATAGGTAACTCTCTTTTCTCTTGCTGATTACAAGATTCTCTCATTATCTTTAACCTTTGACATTTTAACGATGGTGTGGTTTTCTTTGGGTCTAGTTTATTTGAGACACACTGTTCTTCCTAGATTTGTAGGTCTATTTTCTTAGCCAAATTTGGAAAGTTTTCCTTCATTATTTTTTCATGTTTTCAATTTCTTGTTCTTTCTCTTTTCCTTCTGGCACTCTTATGCTTCAGATGTTGGGATGTTTCAGTTTGTCCCAGAAGTTCCTCAGTCTCTCGTCATTTTTTTCTATTTTTATTTTTTTACTCTGTACTGGTTGGCTGTTTATTTCTTTCCCCTGTTCCAAATCTTTGATTTGAATCCTGGTTTCCTTCCTTTCACCATTGCTTTTGTGTGGATTTTCCTTCAAGTCAGTCAGAATAGTTTTCCTATTCTGGAAGTTTGTTTCCTTCTGCATTTGTTATACTCAAACACATCTGTCAAATCTGTGAGCAGCTTTATCACCAGTGCTTTGAACTCTGCACCTGTTAGATTGGCTATCTCCTCATTGCTTAGTTCTCCCACTGGAACCCCAATCTGTTCCCTCTGTTGGGCCATACTTCTTTGTCTCCTCAATTTAATAGGCTCCTGTGTTTGCCTCTATGTTTTAAGTAGAGCTATCACACTTGTTATGTTGTAAGGGATGGAGCCTTAGGAATTTCTCAGTATGGAGTAACCCATTTCACCGCATTGTGGTGCTGTATGTAGGGGAGGCATCTGAGAGAAATCAGTGCTGCTTGTTTAGCACTTGCCCCTTTTCTAGGCATTTCTCTTACTTTCTGTATGGGACTAGCACCTCTCCAGCTGTTGTTCTGATCATGGTTCCCAGAGTAGGCGGGTCTTCAAATGTTCTAGGATCTTGCAGTCCTCTAAACAAAGGATTCTGCTGAGAATCCTTAAGTTTCATTCTGTGCCTCAACCCCCACTGGTTTTCACAGTTAGAAGCTGGAACTGTGAGCTGCACAGTCTAGTCTGGGGCTAAGGTTGTTTCCCAGGTGTCCTTCCCTACTTTTTTAAATGTGTGACTGCACTCCCCCCATTTTCACTACCACCAGCGACAGCCACTGCCACACCACATCCTCTCCAGCCTGGCTCCACCCCTCCGGCCTGTCTGGATGAGTATTTCTTCTTTATATCTTTTGTTGTTTGGCTTCCATGCAGCTCAGTTTTCTGGACTTTCTGGTTGCCTCCACTTTTGAGGTAGACGTATTCCTATTTAGTTGTGGAGGAAGATGCAGTGTATCTACCTACACCTGCATCTTGGCAAGAAGTCTCTATTTCATCTTCTTTTATCTCTTATGCTATAGTGTCATCATTCTTCATAGTTGCTAATGTTGTTAACTTTTACCTTCATTAATTATTTGCCTTAAGGCTCTCAGAATCTTAGTCACTCTCATTTCCAAATCTACTTATTCAATTACAAACAAGTAGAGTCTAACTGAAGAAACATAATGGGCATTGAAATTAGGCAAATCTCCCCAAGCCTCTGTTTTCTCATTAATAATATTAAAGTAGTATATAATATAGTTGACATAAGGTTTAATGAGATAACATATGTTAATACTTAGAGTAGTGATGATATAAATGAAGATTCAATAGACATTAATTTTACTTCTTTTTTTTTTTTTTATTCTCTGTGGTAACCAGAGCAATATAGTTCATGTCCTTCCTTAGTGCCCAACTCCAATTATTCTACTTTGGGGAACAAGCACCCAGACAATCTCACTGAGCATGCTATTATTACATATAGAGGAAGGAAGAGCACTAGCTTTGCCTGAGAGGAGATAGAGAGGTCTGAATGGAAGAAAATAGTAGCAAAATACTGAGATCTTATAGAAGAAAAGCATTCAGTTGAACTGTAGACATTGATATTTAAAAACTTCATTTAGGAACATTCACTGCTGGTGGGAATATAAACTGTTTCAGCCACTATGGAAAACAGTATGGAGGTTCCTCCAAAAACTAAGAATAGAGTTACTGTATGACCCAGCAACCTCTCTTCTGGGTATCTACCCCCAAAATTTGAAAACATTTATTTGCAAAGATAAATGCACCTGTATGTTCATGGAGTATTACTCACAGTGGACAAGACATGAAAACAACCAGTGTCCTTGAATAAATGATTGGATAAAGAAGATATGATGCATATAAAAGTATACAATGAAATGCTACTCAGCCATAAGAAAAGATGAAATGCTGACTGCCAGATGGAAGAACATGGATGGATCTTGGGAATATCATGCTAAGTGAAATGAGTTAGACAAAAAAAAGGTTAAAAAAAACATGTGATCTCACTCATATATGGAATATGAAACTGAAAACAACTTATGAACAAACAAGACAAACAAAAACTCATAGACCTAGACAAATAGTATAGTGGTTGTCAAAGGGAAGAGGGGTAAAGAAGCAAATAGAGTAAAGGGGGTCAAATGTTACATCATGACTGAAGAAGATTTGACTTTGCAGTGAACACACACTGTAGTATAAAGATGATGTATCATAGAAATAATATTTGAAATCTATGTAATTTCATTAACTAATATCACCCTAATAAAGTTAATTAAGAAAAAAGTCAATGTAAAAAAAATAATGATGTAATATTTTAATGCAAAAAGCTACTCTATATAGAATTTGGGCCCAAATTGAGTCATGTCTATACAAAATGTTTCTAGAAATTACCAGGGTTTAGGAGACAAAAAGAGATCAAGATAAATTTCCAAGATTATCAATTGTTAAAATAACTGGCAAACCATCAGCATTTGTCAAGAAAGCAACCACTAAAGTAAGCAACCACAAGCTTATATCTATATTGTGTGAGGAAAAATAAAGATAGTCCAAACAAATAAAAAAGAAATAATATAGAAAAAGCAGAACACAAATTGGAAGCCAAATTATCTGTTATTTTATGTCATTTAGTGGAACATTTCAAAAATGAAAGTTAAAAGAAATTAATTTAGCTCAAGGGCTTTAAGCTATAGATAATTTCACTAGATTGATCTATCAGTAATTCCCTTCACTCTATAGACCTCTAAATCCAATGACCAGAAGAGGTGACTAAAAGGACTAGGCAACTTACAGAAGCATTTTATCGATTTTATTTCAAAACTAAAATTATTTTTTAAGTAACATTTCTAGATAAAAAGATGATTCAAAATTTTCCACATTGACCTAATACAATGCAGTGAGGTGGCATCTCTTTTTTGAATCTGTTTCCTTATCTTAAAGTGATGATGAGAATTCAAACTTCACTAAACAAATAGCACATCAAATAGTAGTTATCCAATTGTAAATTTATATTGGTACTCTCTCCAACCTTTCCGTTAAGTCACAGTGACCCATAAATATTATGTCCAAGTATAAATATCAGTGTGTATAATCCTACCTTCTTCTAAGTTTTTAAATAATAAATGGCAGAAGTAATTAATTTCTTTGTTACACTTCTTAACATACTATTGGAAAGAGATTATAGGTGGGCATTAGTAGCTACTGAATTTTATATAAAGAGATTTTTAGTAATTTTCCCCTTGTTCTTTCATCATAGATGTTCAACATTTTATTGAGCCCTTTGGCTCATTAACTTAGCTTACTAGATCAAAGCACATGAAATTCAAAATCATGGAACTTGTTAAGTATAATGAAAGAACTCCTAGGATGTGGGGAAAAGGAACCCTTGTATACTGTTGGTGGGAATATAAATTGGTACAGTCATTATGGAAAGCAGTATGGAGAGTTACCAAAAAGTTAAAAATAAAACTACCATTTAATCCAGCAATCCCATTTCTGGAAACATATCTGAAGAAAATGAAATCACTATCCCTAGGCAATATCTGCAACCCATGTTCTTCAGCATTACACATAATAACTAGGATTTGAATATAACCTAACTGTGTATCCCCAGAGGAATGAATGAAACGTGGGATATGATTTAGAAGGCAAAATCTTCCATGAGATTTCTAGCACTTAAAAGATTTTGGAGGGGCAGTTACTGAGGGATCTATGGCCAAACTGGGGAAAATTATCTTTTTATGCATTTAATATATTTATATATATCTTCTTTTGGTTCCCTTAAAGTAATAGAGAAGTGAAGTGTAGCAGGAAACATGGGAAAAATAAGTGGCTTCTCTTGGAAACAGAGAAATAGCTGTGGTCTGAATGAGTACAAAAATTAATGGGTTTTGAAAAGTAAGATGCCAAAAAGTGAAGGTAGAGTATTTGAAATGGGGATTTAGGAATTTCCTGCTTATCTCATCTTTCCATATCTACTTTCAATTGTAACAGAGCCCAAGATGACCTAAAAGATTGGGATATACACAGAAGTAATTATGCTAAAGGACTTAGGCCTGAATGTGACAACACCAGCTCTAAGAGGAAAGAAATTATTCTGCCCCTTACAGAGAGATGAGTTTATTGAGTCTCTTGAAGGCTACATGTGGAGGATGAAAAAACCTGGAAGGCTAAGAGACCTGTGAACCTGTAAATAAGAGAATATTAAGATGAGATAGCAAGGTATAAAGCCATTTTATATAGGATTTAACATCTTCTTATATCAATATTCTTTGGACATAGGAAAGAGTGCTAAAACATGAACTGAGTGGACTAATTAACACGGATGTGTAAGTTGAAGCAACTTTAATGGGGCTACTTGATGGATCAGTGGGTGTGTAGGGAAATATATGGTTCCTATCTACTTGCAGTATCTTAATTCATTTAATGAGAACCATAGCCTTTAAAACAAAACAAAACAAAACAAAACAAAAAACTGATTACAAATACAGGAGGCATTCAAACAGCTGAACAAGAGTGCCTACAGGCAGGCCACTGAAGAAAAACCTGGGGCTGGCAAAAGCAGAAAAGCCTTATTAAACAGGAGTATATCAAGGTGACAGAGTCAGAGTTTCACATGTGAATTCTTTCAGAGAGATAGGTATGCATAAAATCATGTGTCCTTTTGTTCAATACTAATATAGTCTTTCAATTCTCCTTTTCAGCTGGAAAGAAAAGAAAACTTAGATAATCACAGACTTGGGGAGGACCTTTAGAAATGATCTAGTCAAATTTTCATTTACAACTGGAGAAACTGAATGGGCCAGAGGAGGTGGAATGATTTGCCCAAGCTCAAAAACATGGCTGGTTCAATGAGAGATCTGGAATTTAAGTCCATAGGTCACCTCTTCTAGTCTAACATTTTTTACAAGACACTCTCATTTAGATCTATAGCACAAAGTCATCTAACAACTGTAAAGGTGAAAACTTGATAAATGGAAATAATATGCTATCATAGATGGCTATCTTACCTAAGAATAAATAAAATCAATTAATGATGATGCATATGATTGGACAGATTATACCTACAAATTAGCCACTTCATTTGTGACGTGACTTATGCTGAAACATTTTAAAAGTTGTCAGTGAAGGACAAATATCATATGATCTCACCCATTATGGGACAATAATGAGCAAAACTAACAATAAGCAAAACAGAACCAAATATATGAATACAGTGAATAGGCCTTCAGTGGTCAGGGGGAAAAGGGTTGGGGGGAGGGGGGAGGCAGAGGCAAGGAAGGGGAGCAGCTTAGACAAGAACCTAGTATAAAGGAACCATGGACATGGACAACAGGTGGGGTTGACTTTAGGGGCAATGGGTGGGTGGGGAGGGGGACAGAGGGGAGCAAAAAGGGGATGGATGTAATACAACAACAATCAAATTTAAAAATTAAAAAAAAAGAAAAAATAAAATAAAATAAAATAAATAAAGTTGTCCCAATAAGAGACTTAACCATAGTTAAGATTATTAATATGTGTAGAACCTTAAAGATTATTAGCATGTTGATGTACAATTATCAGAAAATTCCTAACAGAATATTTTACAAAGCTAATATCATCTTTGGGATTTATCCATGATAAGGAGAAGAAAAATACAACAAAAATTTTAACTTCTCCTCAGATGAAGAATATTTTGGCTTCTAATGGTCCTCAAAATACAAATCCCAAGTACTTCATAAAACATCATAAATAGGAAGGAGAGAGCCTCCAGCAAAATGGCTGAGAGTAAAGCAGTATCCAGCTGAGAAGGGCAGAAAGCTATTAGCCTGAAAGAGTGCTGAAGACACAGACCTGCTAGGGTGACCACAACAAAAATACATTAGCACCCACATACCTTGGGTTCCAGCTGAAGGAGGGGCAGAGAGGACTGGAGATACATGGGGAGAGTTTGTGGCAGTGGCTTGGAGGAGAGAAGTAAGGAAGCAGCTGTGGGGATCCCAGTGCTGACTCACTGCCCACACCTCTGGGGAACTGTGCTGTGCCAAGCAGCTTCCCTATGAGGGGTCCTCATAGCCCTGCCCACTGGAAGCAATCTGCCCTGCCCAGCAGTGCCTGAGCCTGGCACCTGATCACAATTCTTTGATTTACATCTAAATAAACCTCTCCTGCCCTGCCCTGTCTCAGCATAAATACAATACTTGGCAACTGAAGAGGTATCTCTTGCCCAGCCGCACCAGGGCCTGGCAGGTGATTACAAACTCTTTGACTTACAGCTGGGTCAGTCAGTCAGTCATCCCTGCACAGTGATGTGTAAGCCTGGTGGCTGATCCTAGATTTATCGCTTTGCAACTGAGTCGGTCCTTCTTGCCCAACAGTGCCTGGGCTTGGCAGCTGATTCCAAACTGACTTACAGCTGGGTCAGACAGTCAGCCCCACACAGTGGCAAGTAAGCCTGGTTGATCTTGAATTCATTGGTTTACAACTGAGTTGGTTTGTCCCAACCAGTGGCCCCTGGGCCTGGCAGCTCATCACAAACTCATTGGATTATAATTGAATCCTTCAGTCTAGCCCAGTGGCCCCTTAGCTTTGCAGCTGATCACAGATTCATTGGATTACAATAAAACCTTTCAGTCCAGCCCAGCAGCACCAGAGCCTGGTAGTTAATCACAGTCTGATTGGATTACAACAAAATCTAAAAATGGGGAGAACAAGAAACCGTCCATCACCAAAAGCAAAGGATGACTCCCCAGAAAGATCACTAAATGAAACAAACAAAATATCATATATTCAATTCAAAACAATGATGATACAGAAGCTAAATGAGCTGAGCCAGCTCAAAGAAAACTAAAAATGATTCCAGGGGAGCTATAAAGAACTCCAGAGAAGCTACAAGGAACTAAATGAGAACTACACCAGCATTAAAAAGGACTTAGACCCCCGACTGGTAGCACAGTGGATAAACCCAAAGTTCGCAGGTTTGATTCCCAGCCAGAGCAACATAACAAGGTTGCAAGCCAGGTCTCCAGTCAGGTCTGTGTCTGGAGGCAGGTGAAAAGCAGGTGATGTCTCTCTCCCTCTCTGCCTCTTTCTCTTCCCCTTGTTCTAAAAATAATAAAATAAAATCTTTAAAAAAAAAAAAAAAAGGACTTAGAAACTATCAGTAAGAGACAAGAGGAAATGAAGAATTCAATTTCTGAGTTGAAGAATAGAGTAGAAGGAATCAAGAACAGGATAGTGTAAACAGAGGATCAGATCAGGGTGCTGGAGGACAACGTAGAAAACTATTTCAAGATAGTGCAAAACAATGAAAAAAGGCTGAACAAGAATGAAGAGGTTTTAAGAGAGCTGCAGGACAACATAAAACACAATAATACCCATATCACAAGGATATCAGAAGAAGATGAGAAACAAGGAATGAAAAACCTATTCAAAAAAGTAATGATATAAAATTTCCCTAACATGATGAGTGAAAACATTACTCAAGTTCAGGAAGCACAGGGAGTCCCAATGAGAATGAATCCAAACAGACCCATTCCAAGACACATTATATGAAAATAGCAAATTTCAAAGACAAAGAGAGAATCCTAAAAACATCAAAAAAAGAAAGAGCAAATAACATATAAGGGGGCTCCCATAAGGTTATCAAATGATTATTCAACAGAAACCTTACAAGCCACAAGGGAATGGCAAAAAATATTCCAAGTAATGGGAAACAAAAATCTGCAACCAAGAATACTCTACCCAGCAAGGCTTTCATTCAAAATGGAAGAAGAAATAAGGAGTTTCCCAGACAAAAAAAAAAAAGACTAAAGAACACATCTCTACCAAACTGGCATTGCAAGAAATGCTAAAGGGTCTGTTTTAAAAAGATGAAGGAACAGAGAGAGAGGCAGAGAGGAACAAAGGTACAAAGGGGGAAAATGACAATAAGTATCTATCAATAATAACCCTAAATGTAAACAGTTTAAATGCACCAATCAAAAGACATAGGATGCTGAGTGGATAAGAAAACATGACCCATATATATGTTGTCTTCAAGAGACCCACCTCAGAACAAAAGACTGACACATTTTGAAAGTGAAGGGATGGAAAATTATATATCAAGCAAATGGTCATGAAAAAAGGTTGGAATAGCAATACTTATTTCAGACAAAATAGATTTTATGATGAAGGCCATAAAAAGAGACAAGGACATTTCATAATATTTAAAGGAACAATCCATCAAGATATATAACTCTGGTAAACATATACACACCCAATATAGGAGCTCCCAAATATATAAGGAAAATCTTGGAGGACTTCAAGAAGGATATACACAGGAACACACTTATAGTAGGGAATTTTAGTACCCCATTATCAACAATGGACAGATCTCCCAAACATAAAAACACCAAGGATATTGTGGCATTGAACAACACTCTAGAGGAAATGAACCTAACTAATATATACAGAATCTTTCAACCCAACAAAGCAAGATACACATTCTTATCAAATGCACATGGAACATTCTCTAAGATAGACCACATGGTGGGTCACAAGACAAGCCTCCACAAATACAGGAAAATTGAAATCACACCAAGCATCTTCTCAGATCACAATGGCTTGAAACTTAAAACCAACCTCAAGGGGAAAAAAAAAAAAAAACACTCTAACTCATGGAAATGGAATAATATGCTTTCAAGTAAGGAATGGGTAAAAAAAAAAAAATAGATCAAAGATTAAATCAAAAACTTTTTGGAAACAAATGACAATGAATATACAACAGTCCAAATCTTATGGGACACATCAAAGGCAGTCCTCAGAGGTAAATTCCTAGTATCACAGGCCTACCTAAAAAGGGTAGAAGAAGATTATATAAGGAACCTAACCATAAAGCTGCAAGAACTAGAGGAGCAACAACAAACAAAGCCCAGAGCAAGTAGAAGGAAGGAAATCATCAAGATCAGAGCAGAATTAAATAACTTAGAGACTAAAATTACAATTTGAAGAATCAACAAGTCCAGGAGCTGGTTTTTTGAAAAAATAAACAAAATTGATAAGCCTTTAACCAGACTCATCAAGAAAAAGAGAGAGGACTCAAATAAACACAGTCAGAAATGATGGAATAGAAATCACAACTGATACTTCAGAAAAACAAAGGATTGTAAGAAATTACTACAACTATGTGAGAAGAAATAGAACAACCTAGGTTAAATGGAAAAATTTCTGGAAATGTATCATCTACCAAAACTGAATCCAAAAGAAGCAGAAATCCTGAATAGACCAATAACAACTAGTGAAATTGAGGAAGTAATCCAAAATCTCCCAAAGCACAAGAGCCCCGGACCAGATCGTGAATTATACCAAACCTTTAGAGAAAAACTTACTCCTATCCTTTTCAACTTATTCCCAAGAAATCCAACAAGAGGGAAGACTACCAAACTCTTTCTATGAGGACAATATTATTCTAATCCCAAAACCAGGTCAAGACATAACTAAGAAAGAAAACTATAGGCCAATATCTCTAATGAACATAGACGCTAAGATTCTCAACAAAATACTGGCCAGCTGGATCCAGCAATATATTTAAAAGATCATACACCATGATCAAGTGGGTTTCATCCCAGGGATGCAAAGATGGTACAACATTTGCAAACCAATAAACGTAATACACCACATCAATAAAATGAAAGACAAAAACCATATGATCATATCAATAGATGCTGAAAAAGCATTTGACAAAGTACAGCAACCATTTATGATAAAAACCCTCAGAAAAATGGGAATAGAGGG
Source organism: Noctilio leporinus (assembly GCA_004026585.1). NCBI lineage: Eukaryota > Metazoa > Chordata > Mammalia > Chiroptera > Noctilionidae > Noctilio > Noctilio leporinus. The sequence goes on along the minus strand of PVIW01009680.1, from coordinate 20,965 downwards.
AGCATACCTCAACATCATAAAGGCCATCTATGAGAAACCTAAAGCCAATATCATACTCAATGGGCAAAAACTAAAAGCCTTCTTCCTAAGATCAGGAATGAGACAAGGCTATCCACTTTCTCCACTTCTGTTCAACATTGTTTTGGAAGTTCTAGCCATAGCTTTCAGAGAAGAAAAATGAATCAAACATACACAATGTGGAAATCAGGAAGTAAAACTGTCATTATTTGCAGATGACATGATAGTGTACATACAAAACCTGACAGGCTCCACCAAAAATTTATTCAACCTAATAAGCAAATTTAGCAAAATAGCTGAATATAAAGTTAATATCCAGAAATCAAAAGCATTTTTGTATACCAATAATGAAACATCAGAGATAGAAGTGAGAAAACAAAGTCCATTTACCATAGCAACAAAAAAAGTAAAGTACTTAGAAATAAACTTCATCAAGAAGGTAAAAGATCTGTAGTCAGAAAACTACAGAACACTGAATAAAGAAATTAAGGATTATACAAATAAATGGAAGCATATACCATGTTCATGGAGGGGACGAATTAACATCTTTAAAATGTCCATACTTCCCAAAGCAATCTATAGAGTCAATACAATCCCAATTAAAATACTAATGACATACTTCACAGAGATAGAAATAATACTTTAAAATTTTATATGGAGCCAAAAATACCCACAAATAGTCACAGCAATCTTGAGAAAGAAGAACAAGGTAGGAGGAATCACAATACCAGACATCAAACCATACTACAAGGCTACTGTAATCAAAACAGTCTGGTACTGGCAGAAGAATAGATATAGAGATCAATGGAACAGAATAGAGCCCAGAAATAAATACAGGACTCTGTGGTTAAATAATATTCAACAAAGGGGGAAAGAACATAAAATTGATTAAAAACAGTCTATTCAACAAATGGTGTTGGGAAAACTGGACAACATCAAGCAAAAAAATAAAACTAGACCACCAACTTACACCATACACCAAAATAAACTCAAGATGGATAAAGCACTTAAACATAAGCAGTGCCACCATAAAGGTCCTAGAGAAAAATATAGGCAGTAAAATTTTAGATATCCTACACCAAAATATGTTTACTGATACTTCTCCAAGGCCAAAGGAAATGAAAGAACAAATAAATAAATGGGACTATATTAAATTGAAAAATTCCTGCTCAGCTAAAGAAAACACCAGCAAAATTCAAAGGAACCAACTGTATAAGAAAAACATAACTGCCAATGATACCTCAGACAAGTGTTTGATATCCAAAATATATTAAGAACTAATGCAACTCAACACCAGGGAGACAGACAGCCCAATTTAAAAATGGGCAAAGGACCTGAACAGACAATTCTCTGAGGGAGACATACAAAGGGCCCAAAGGCATATAAAAGAATGCTCAATATCACTAGCTATCAGAGAGATGCAAATTAAAACCATAATAAGATACCACCTCACACCTTTCAGAATGGCAATCATCAACAAATCAACAAACAAGTGTTGGCAAGGATGTGGGGAAAAGGGAACCCTGGTGCAATGTTGGTGGGAATGTAGGCTGGTGCAGCCACTATGGAAAACAGAATAGAGTTTCTTAAAAACCTAAAAATGGAACTGCCTTTTGATCCAGCAATTCCACTACTAGGGCTATACCTGAAGAACCCTGAAACACCAATTCATAGGAACCTATCTACCTCTATGGTCATAGCAGTGTTATTTACAATAGCCAAGTGTTGGAAATAGCCTAAGTGCCCATCAATGGATGATTGGATCAAAAAACTTAGGTACATTTACTACGCAGGAGAATAAAAAGGAACTCTTACCATTTGCAATTACATGTATGGAACTGGTGAGTAATATTTTAGTGAAACAAGCCAGTCAGTGAAAGATCAATACTATATGATCTCACCCATTACAGGACAATAATGAACAAAAGATACAAACAAGCAAAACAGAAACAGATATATGAAGACAATGAATAGACCTTTAGTAGGCAGAAGTGATGGGGAAGGTGGGAGGGGAAAGGAGGAGGCAAAGAAGGGGAGCAGTTTAGTCAAGGAACTAGCATGGAAGAACCATGGACATGGACAACAATGGGGATTGACTTTGGCGGGGAATGGGTGGGTGGGGAAGGGGACAGAGAGAAAAAGGGGATGGATATAAAACAACAACGGTAAAATTAAATTTAAAAAAATAAACAGTTTTTTATAAATAAACCCTGGTTTTGGGGTGTGGAGTGAGGTTTTCTCTTGTACAAGTGGGAAAAGACAACTAAAGGTAAATGTTTCATACTGAACATCTTTACCTTTAACAACAGACAGTAGTAGTCATTTATACCTATGAATTGACTCTAAAACAGTTCAGTTTACATAATCACAATATTGAGACTATTTATCAAACAAAGAGAAGAATTTACCTAGATACAAAATAGCATTTGTAAATATGGCACTCCCAGGACACCACACTAGGTAAAAGTTTTCCATATATGGCTGTGGACTGCATCACCTCTGATCTGTTTGGAGGCATCTCCATTGTTGAATTTATGTAGGACTTTCAGGTAATTAATTCACCCTGCTGCTTCTCCAAACAGCTTCCTTAGGGTTAAAACTGGACCCTGCACCCCAAGCTATCCATGGTCTATTTGTAGTGTGAGGCAAGCTAGTATGTACAACCTGGCTCCATCCTCACTCTACTTCCCGCATTCCCTTTATTTGCTCTCCTCTCTTCTGTTCCCTCATCTGGGGACTTTTCATAGAAGGAAGGAAGGAAAACATCATATACAAAACTGAATTAGGTTAGAATCAGAGTCCTGACTGTCCCAGAGTAGCCAAGTGACATTGGCCAATTTACTCTACCTTTGTCTCCTTTTCCTCATATGTAATAGTTGCAATCATATTTCATGTGATTTTTTTGTGAGAATCCAACAAAATGATATCCAGTAAAGCATTTTGAAGAGTAGTAGGTTAAGCACAAGTACCAGAATCTTTTCCCCATTATTATTCAGCGTTCAAACAGGAATGCTGATATTGTTCTGAACTTTAACCAAAAGAACATATAAACTGGAACACAGAAAGAGGCATTCCTAGCATAGCACAAAAGGGAAAAATCATTAGGATTACAATATATTCATTCCGGGTCTTGATATTTTCCTAAAAGACAATAAATAATGGCAGAAGATAATTCCTTTGATAGAGAGGAGGTTTGAATTTGGAAGTGGTCAAAATCTGTGACAAACTGGAAAGGATGTGACTCAAAGGGCCCAGAAATACATTCTGGCCATCAATTATTCAAACTGATGAAAGCAGATTCTTGAAGTTTTTGAAAAGGTACAAAATTAGACTTTAGGGTATAAGGATATGAACTATAAAAGAAAAAGAATGAATGTTAAAAATTACTATAGGTTAAAGAACTGCCTCAGATTTACTGATTCATCAATCCTTTGGGGAAACAATGAAATATCCTATAAATGTTAGTTTATGGGCTCAGTGCAACACAATTTGAGAACCATTGAGGAAACAAGTCAAGACAGATTTACTTGAAGTGAGTTAGTTATTGACCTAGGAGGGTGAGTTCAAGGTACTTTCCATCCCCTGTTCTCCTTTGCTTGGGCATAATTAAAAAGAGCATAAGAAGCAATATTGTATGTAGGGAATGGGATGGAAATAGCAGAGTCCTCGCCAGAAAGCACAGGAAGTTTGATGAGTGGAGTGCATACACTCCTGAGCCTCACTTCAGATCTGAGTGAGGCCAAATTCTTTGAAGCAAGGTACCCTTCCAAAGTGTGGTAAGACAAGGATGTAAATACTTCTTGTAGCCCAAGTGATATAAAAGTCACCAAGTGGGAATCATCTTGGGAGCTCACTGCTAAGGGGATGTCTGCCTGAAAAGATAAGCTCCCCAGAAAGGGGGGCATTAGTTTTCATGGGGCCTCAAGTATTTGGGGAACTTTTCCACATATACAAAATTAGGCACAAAAGTAAAGACTTAGAATGAAAACAAAATACAAATGCTAAATGTTGACAAATGGCACAAACACCAAAAATCCAGAGACAATATAATACTTTATTAATTATCTGGCATCACTAGCCTCTGAGTAAATCAGCTTTCATTCATGGTTTATGGTCTGGCATAGGAACTGAGGAGGAGTGAAAGACATCAACCAAAGAATGCATAACACACGTCAGGATAGTGTTCATTTCTAAGATCAAGAGGCCTCCAAAGAATCCACTAAGCTATGCCTGAAAGCATCTGAATGTCTCCTACAACCAAGGCCATTAATCATCATGAAAAACAAATTGCAGTAGCTAGGTGAAATGGCCTGTGTGCTATTCCCTCCTTGCCATTCCCTCTCTTTTCCCAACCTCGGAGCAGCCTAGAACAGCAAGGTGAACTGGGGATGAGGACTAGGCAAGAAATGGGAGAAAAATGAAAACTGCAGGTTGGTCTAGGACTAGGGTGAAGCAAATGAGGCCCCTAGGGAACAAAATTTAAGGAGATGATCATGCAAGTTCAGCTCTGAGACAATGCCCTGCCCCACCCTCTTCTAATTCAGTTTTAGCTGTAGTGAAGGGGAGATGTCCTTCATTGAATGAGAAATTGGAATTTTGACTCATAATACATTGGACTTCCTAATAAGGTTCTGATCATTTATAACTGAAAGTGACAAAAAGCTATGAAATCTTTCCAATTTAGGCAGAGAAACCATGCAGGTTTAGAGGACAATGGTGAAATTAAGCTCCTCCCAGACTGTACCTTAATTAGCACTTCCTGTTTCAACAACTGGCTAGATTTAAAGGAAGCAGTTGCTCTTGTTGCCTGCAGCACTAAGGAACTCCCTAGCCTGGCATACAAGAGCTTCCATCTCATCCTCTACCATCCTCTTGAGTCCATCTGCCACAGTCACCAAGGTGATGCAACCCATCAGGCCCCTTTAGCACTCTGCCTGGGTCTCTGGTGCTGACTCTGCCCAAACCTTACCTCCTTTTCCTCCTTTAGGGCCAGGTGAAACTTTACTTTACAACCTCAAACCCATGAGGAGCTTCATCCTCTGATTTCCACCTGCACTCTTCTTGGATCCTTCTTAGCATCTTTCATTGTTTCTAGTTCTGACTTACCCCTAGGCTGTAATATACTCTAGGCCAGGAGTGTGACCTTTCCATCTTGTTCTACTGTGTTTTGAACACAGATCTTAAATACATGAGTGGATGCCTTTTTATTCCTCATGTAAAAACCTCAGGATAAGACTGCTAACCCTGTATGAAAAGGATCATTTGCTTCCTGAATGCATTTACCAATTTATTGCTACTGCTTATAGATGCTTAAGCCATCCATTCCCAAAGATGTCATAATCAAGCTGAAACTCAAACTCTTCCACTTGTGATTATTACATTAAGCAAGTCATTTTAGTTTAGAAAATGTCCCAATTAGGCACAGATAACAAGCAATTCTCCCGGGGAATATTTTAAACTTAACTTTACCAAGAGGCTCTGGTGATTTCATGAGAGGGGGAAAAAAGTGCTCTTAGAGTCAGAGATTTTGGAGTCCTAAATCCAAATAATAACTAAGGTATTGACTAAATGCAACTTTCTGCAGGTAAAGCTCTCTGGTTCTTCTGCTCCTTTTTTTTTTTTTTTTTTTAAACAGATCCAGCTCCTCTGAGGCACTAGGTCTTCATTTTCACTAACAACCCAATTTACCTTTCATCAAAGTATCACAATTGGGCAAATTGAGAAAGCATATTCTAAGATTTGCTTGGAGAGGAGATGTAGGTTTTAAAGATACTCTGATTAATGTACTGTTCCATTGATTTCAATCCCTTGATATCTTCTATCTCCCTTTAATCCTAAAAATTTAAGCTCATCTGAGTGTTAGAAAATCTCTGCCTTAATCAAGTTTCTGAAAGAAAAGCCAGATACACTTGTTATTCCTTATATGAATTTGTCTTAAGAACAGGGCAATATTTGTAAGAAACATGTTTTAACAGACCAAAAAATACATAATAGAATCTCCTTTTTAAAGTCTGAAAGTCATAACTGGAAGATCATACAATATTCCAAAACCTTGATTTTGACATGCGTCAGTTGTCAAAATTATAAAACACAAGCTTCAGGGCAATGAAATGTGGTTAAGACTTCAAGTAGCATCTTTAATGAACATAATGAAACAAAAATTTTCCTGGGGTATGCTTCTGTATATATTATTTTCATCACTTAACAAAATCAAATCGGAGTGAGATTTTTTTTTTTTAAGTCTATCGACTACTCTTTCCCACTGTACATGGGACCCAGGAGAGACCAGCTTCTCTGCCTACAGCACTGGAAAAACTGGGTGAGAAGGAAGGGGGTGTTAAGGGGAGTAAGGCTTTAAGTGCCATTTCCTTGAGATGAAAGAGCAATTCTACCTCTCAATTCTCCTAGCTCCTACCAGACTGAGGTAACTAATGGGGAGAGTTGGTTGAAGGTGAAATACACTGGGAGGTGATGATGAATGTGATGGGTTGTAACACATAGAGCAACTCCTTAAAAAAAAAAAAAAAAAACTTAACAAATTCTAACATTAATTGCAGATTTTCACTTTACTGAAAGAGAAGTGCTAAAAAGGATAGCACTCATATGCACATTCTAACTGATTGCAGCTGTAATGCCATCATTTCTTTCTCTCCCTGACATCAGCACCATTTTTTACCACAATCTCCACCTTGCTGGTGGTTGTGTGTCATGATACAGCCATTCTCAGAGGCAGTCCCTGATTTTTTTTAAACTAAGCTAAACATCCCTCCTCTGCTTCTGTGGCATTCTATGGATACCCTAACCGCAACCCTAACTATCACACAATAATAAACCTTGGTATTACTTTCTGCCTGTCTCTCTTGACTGAGCTACTTAGACCAACAACCATACCTAGTTAAGTCTGTATCCCCAAGACCCAGCATAGTGCCTGACTCAGTAAGTGATCAATAAACATTTGTTGAAGTTATGAGTTAAAGAATAACAGAATGTGATAGGTATCAAAATAAATATAGGCATATCTTAAATTTTTTAAGCTGTTAGTTTATTAATCCTTTCATTAAAAAAGTCTGCGCAATCAAGTCAATAGTTGGGCTTCTGGTCAAGAAGGTGGCACAGGTAAACATGCCTGGTCTTCTCATACAACCACACCAAAATTACAACTAATTTACAGAACAACCATTACTCACAACCATCAGAAGTTGAGTTGACTATAAGTCTGACAATTATAGAATTAAAGAAACCATATCCATCTAGACTGGTAGAAGGGGCAGAGATGCAAAACAGGCTTGTCCCACATCCACATGTGATGGATAAAAATTCACAGGGATATATCAGTAGTAAGGAGTCCCAGCCCCACACTAGGCTCCCAGCCCACAATCCCAGTGGCAGGAAGTTAAGTCCCCATATCTTCTGGTTGCAAGAACCAGTGGGGATTGAGTCAGTAGAAGAAACTTCTGGATTCCCAAAAAGTTCCTTTTAAAGAACTCACACATAGACTTATCCAAATTCACTCCCTCTGAGCTCCAGCACTGGGGTAGCAACTTGAAAGGTAACAGTGGCATTCAGGGAGGAACCGAAGTGTCTAGCATTAGTGCAAGAGCAAGGGACAGCTCTCTCCTGATAGAAAGGCAGGCAGTATGCAATTAAGCTTTTCCTGAATCTTCCCTGTTAACCCAATGATTCAACACCATTCTTAAAGTTTTCAACATTTCTCAAAAGTTAACGTTATAGTGTGCTACTGAGAGTGATTCATTATTCTTTGCAATTAAAATGGGAGACCATGAAGAAGAACTACACCAGGACTCATTAGGATTGGGCTTGCTCCATAGGGTAGTCCCTGCAATGCAGATAGAACTTCATGGGACCAATATTCATGTCAATGAGTGTCAATTATCTTTTTAAGGTCCTGGTATCAGAGTTTACCATCCAGGACATAGGAATATATGCACCTGGAAAGGGTGGAATCTGAAGGATAGGAGTCATGGTCTCAGAAATAAGAGATGAGAGAAGGAATTAAAGAGAAATTCTGGATCCATGTCCACAAAACAGTCAAGGCTAAGGGTTGTGGGAATTCTGTATGATTTCTTAAACCTCTACAACTTGTGAGTGTGCAATACTTTTGTTATATATCTTGCTGCTATGACAAGGGAGTCAGTCACCAAAAGGAAAAATAAAACTCTGTAGAAAGGAGCTCAGGAAGTGCCAGCGTCTCAGTCAGACATTCCTACTCACTCTCTTGTCTGAGGTTCCCTTCATTAACCTGTTCCAGTCTCCTGAAGATAGATCCCTGCTCTTCTGCTCTTACTCAGCACGATGGAGCAATGATCTGTAGTGGCTTCCCTCTTTCTCACTCCATCTTAGAACAGCATGCTGCCATCATCCAGGCCATGCCACAATATACATGCACTTTATCTTAGCTCTCTTTCCACACAGGGAGAGTCCAGTAAACCACTCATTTTATCTCATATCCAGACCAATACACTTATGAAAGTGAAAGGAGGTACTAGTTATAATTTTTCCAGTGTATCAATAATAAGCTACATGTCTCCCAGGCAAACCCAGAAGAATACTCACCCAACATGTAACATCAAAACAGAATAAAAGTGAAGGGTGACAGAATGAACAGAAGTGCAATCATGATTTAAAAAGAAAACACCAAGGTATCAAATTTAAAGGAGAAAACTTCCTTGTCTCCTCCTCCTAAGATCTGCTACTTTATAATATAACCAATCTATCCTAAGGAACCACCTCTCATCAGGGGTTCTATACATATGGCAAGTTAATGATAAAATAGTTATAGCAATATTGTTCTCTCCTTAGGGATAGATACTTCCTACAAAAGCCCCAACTCAGGCAATTTCTCATACTCCAAACAAAGATCTGCTGGCTTCTCTTCTACCTACACGTCTCTCCTGTGTCCTCAAGACTTCTCAGCCAATGGCCCAGGAACTTCTAGTAAAGTTTTTCCCTGACAAATGGACCCTGCTAGTCAAATTTTTTTATGTTCACACTTGCAAACAGCTTAAAGTATGACTCAGGATTATGTAAGCCAAATTGGGGTATATCTGATTGCTATTAAATATAGCCCACTATTCAATAACCAGTCAAAGCTGCCCATAAAAATAACAGTAAATCAGAACAAGAGAGGAGTTTTTATATTTACTTTGAATCTTTAGATCTTGTTTTAGTCTAAAAAATTTACCTTTTTTTTTTCAGAATATATTTTATACATTCCCACTTCCAAAAAGTGTTTGAATAGCTCACACTAAAATATAAACCTACATTCAAAGCATAAATTAAAATAAAGTTAAGAGACCTCAGAAAATATGAGAAACAATGGAATTCCATCTGAATTTTTCTAAAAACAAGCAATAAAATAATTTTAAATTGTAAAAAGTAGAAATTCAGGAACAGGGAAAAAAAAAAAAGAATATCATGTCAACAAAAATAATTTGCTCTTTAGTTTCTAGTTCCTAAAAAGCATAGTCTGTTGGAATTAAATTATTCTATTAGAAAATACATTTTTACTTAGAAGTTACAGAAAACTATGTCCATAATTGGCTGTTATTAAAAGTTTTATTTTAAAGAAATATGAAACACCCTCCTTTCCCTCACCTCATTTTCCCAAGTACAAAATTGTTCTCTCCTAATCTTGACTCCTCTTAGTTTGGGTCATAGTATTGTACAAGCACAGGAAAGATATGATTTTCCAGAACACTCAGACAAGGCAATTGAAGACTGTATTTTGGAAAATGAGGGAGCCAGTCACACTGAAGTCTGTCTCACAATCACTGTCTCAGGAATATGGTATTTATTAGGAACATTGATGTGAATCGTTAGAGAGGCAGTATCTTGAGAGGTAGGAAATGAAAGAGCACAAAAAACATGAAACATGTGCCCTGGAGCTGCTACATTAGCAAATCCCTGACCACCTAAGGGTTCTGCTGCTGATGCTGGAAAGAGCAATGGGGCAGGACAGGGCAGCCCAGGCTGACTGACAAGTTTCCAGAGCAGAGAAACAGAGTTATTCAAAAGCACCTCAAGTGGGATTTGATTGCACATCCTCAAGAAGTGCCCATAGGAATGATTCATGTTTCCTGGCAGCCAGAATGGTTACAGAACTGACCCATAATCTCTTGTCTCAGAGAGTTTAACATTTCTGAATTTAAATCAGCACCACCCAGTGAGTCTGAAGAGCTACATCTGATGAACCCTGTAATTAAAGACCCACATCACCTCTGAGCAGCCACTTCAGTGCACATTTACTTTTTCACTTGAGCTGAAAAATCTAATTATATGAACAATAAATAATGTTATTTTTTCCCCCTCATGGCAAAAGCCCTGTGTTAGGAGTCACCAATTATTTAGCTAAACATAACTCGATGCATGCCACTGCTAATCCCTTAACAGCATTCTCTGTTCTGGGTCAAGAAGTTCACTCTCCGTCAGTTGCTAATGAATTTTTTTTCTCAGATTCATCAGGTATGACCTCAGCAGCATGTCAAGCAGCCACTTTAGCCTCAAAATTGTCTCCTGAATAGGCTACATTCTGTACCAGATAAAAGAAGAAGCTTCAAGTTAGAAATGACTTCAAATCCAGGAGACTTACTCATTTAAAAATTTAAAATCTTCCCATTTGAGACTTGTTATTCAATAGGTATAAAGTTTCAGGTACTCAAAATTATCAAATTCTGAAGATCTGTCCTATAACATTGTGCCTATAATTAGCAATGCTGGGCTGTACACTTAAAATTTGATCAGGGCAGATCTCACATTAAGTGTTCTCATCACAATAAAAGCAAATGCCTTCCTTTCTCTAAATGCAAAACAGACATAACAGTACTTCAGGTGTATGGTTATTTAGTTAAGACCAAAGAAGACAGTATGTGATAATTATAACTGCTACATAGTAGTTAATGTATTTAGTGCTGGCTTTGTGCTAAACCTCATACTAAGATTTAACCTATATTAGCATAACATTCAGTTTACAATAGCTATTCAAGAATGTTCATTTATTTCCTCCTCTTCCTAAAAGCTCTCAGAAAAATTAAAAATTCACTCAAAAGATATTGGCACTGTTTGTTTCTATTTTTCAGAAAAGCTTATGCTGCTCTGCTTCTTTGGGACAAAAATCCAACTTACTATTAGCATGGGAAATGAAAAGCCCATCAGGAAGATATAAATATGGTATAGTTCATGCAGTATATCTGTGGAGTTGGATGATTTCAAAATAACATTATTAACTCCTTCTTTTGCAGTCTATTTCTAAAGTAAGTAGGCAATAGTGGTTTCCATTCCAAAGTTTGAAATCCATCAAATAAAAAAAAAAAAAAAAGAATAAAAGAAGAAATAAGAAAAGTATCTAACCCATCTTGCAGTTCATTTCCTTGCCACTTTTACCAGGTTTTTGCAGAGGATGTCCATAGGGTTTACACTTCCCATCTGGCAATCCCTCTTTTTGTGTAATCAGCTTATTTTCCCCTTAACTTCCTCCAGTTTCCTTATATTTTTCTACATGTCACTCCCTGTCAAAAAATGCCTTCACAATTGTCAGCTGAAACAGGGCTTGACAGACCACACAGCCCATGGGTCAAATTCAGCCTCAGCCTGCTTTCGTATGGTCCATGAGCTAAGGATGTTTTTTACATTTTGTAATGGTTAAAAATAAGTCAAATGAATAATATTTCATAAAGCAGAGCACTATGTAAAAATCAAATTCCCATGTTCATAAATACAGATGATGCCACCAAGATGGCAACACAGTTTGTTCCTGATTTCACTCCCCCTCACAAGGAAAACAGATAATAATTACCCATGGACAAGACAGAACTGAGAACATCCAACATCCTAGTGTGTGGGTAAGGCTGAAGCTCCTCACCATAGAGACCAAGAAAGGCTGCATTAGAAGGGTGGGAGGAGTGAATCCATGCTGATCACATTGCCCAGGCCAGCACAGCACCATATTTAGAGGGCTCCCCTGATATTATGGCTTCTCTAGAGGAAAAAGAGAATGCCAGGTTGGGGGAGCATTCAAATCCTGCAGCATTGTGGGCCATTTCTTGGGACCTCCCATTCTGTATTGCCCCACAGAGGACTCAGAGGATTCTGTGGAACTCTATCACTGGGAAGCTCATTGTAATGGGGAAGGGGAAAAGAACTTGCAAAAACCAGCACTTGAATCTTGGCAGACCAATTTTCTACCTGCAGTGCCCAAACTGTAGTCCCAACTAGCAGCATCTAAAGAACCAAGATGGTGGTGCAGTCTGACCATGGAACTTATCAGGGTGCAGGTCTATCTGATTCAGGTCCTCAAACAAATGACCTTTCTGGCCCTGGGGTCTGACCTGCTCCTATCCAGAGAGGAGAGTAAGTCATAGCCCCGCTCACTGCTGAGTGTAACTCCAGACCCCACGTGACCAGATATGCTGGCAAAAACACTGGAAAGCTACTTAGGCCAGCAACACTGGAGCAGGGAGTGCAGCAGGAAGACCAAGGCCAATCTCATCTTTGGCTGGGAACTGGGCAAACAGGCTGGCCAGGGTCAAGACCACAAATGGAGAGCCTTTTCAGCCTGGTAGGGTTCCTCTGCTCCACCCAGGCAGGGGAGCTAATTCATAACCCTGAGAATAGCCACTGCTGAGAATAGCCCCTGACCTCTTCCAACAAGAATGCCTGAGAAGCAACACCTGGGAAAATGCTTGCAGTGGCCTTTCAAATCAGCTCAGGAAGGGCAGCTAATTTAGAGCCTGCAAGAGACTTACTTCAGCCATAGGTACACACATAGACAGAGTGAAGGGAAAGAAAAATATATTTTAAATAAAGAGCAAACACCCCTCCCCAATGAAAAAGCAGGGATAGTTATATCACACAAAATTAGACTTTAAACTAAAAATGGTAAAAAAGAGACAAAGGTCATTATATAATAATAATGTGGTCAATCCATCAGGAAACAGGAACAATTTTAAGTATGCACCCAAGATCAGAGCACATAAATGCATAAAGCAAAAACTAACAGAATCAAAAGGAGGAATAAACAGTAATGCAATAATATCTGAGGATGATAATAGTCCCTTCACTCTTAACAATGGATGAATCCTACAAAGAATCCACAGGAAACAGCAGATTTTATTATTAACCTAATGAACATTATTAACCTAATGAACCTAAGAGACATAGACAGAACATTCTATTCGACAGCAGAATACACATTCTTCTCAAGTATACATGATACATTTTCTAAGATAGACCATTTGATGGGCCAGAAAACACATCTTATAAAATCCAAAAATATTCAAATCAGACCAAATATTTTCTCTTACAACAATGGTATGAAACTAAAAATCAGTAACAAGAGGAAACTGAAAAATTCACAAATATTCAAAAATGAAACACTTTGCAACCAATGGATCAAAGAAGAAATTAAATGTGAAATAAAAAACTATCTTGAGACAAATGAAAATAGCACACATATCAAAACTTATGTAGCAGAAGGAGTTCTAAGAGAGTAGTTCATGTCAATAAATGCCTACAACAAGAAATAAGAACCATTTCAAATGAACACTAACACTCTGCCTTAAGGAACTAGAAAAAGAAGAATAAACTGAACCTGAAGTTAGAAGGAAGGAAGTAATAAAGATGAAAACAGAAATAAATGAAATAGAGAACCAGAAAACAATAGAAATGATTAACAAACTAAGCATTGGTTCTTTGAAAAGAAACTAAATTGCTACATCTTTAGCTAGAATAACAAAGGAAAAAAAAGACCCGTATTAAAATTATGAATTAAAAAGAGACATTACAACAGATACCACAGAAATGCAAAAATAAATATCTTCTATAAACAGTTATACACTAACAAAATGGACAACTTAAAAGAAATGGAAAAATTCTTAGAAACATACAATCTACCAGAACTGAATAAACAAGAAATAGAAATATGAACAGACTATTAGCAAGGATATTGAATCAGCAATCAAAATATCTCAAAAAAGAAAAGCCCTGAACTTAATGGCTTCATTGGTGAATTTTAACAAATTTGAAAAAAGAATCAATCCCAATTCCTTCTCAAATTATTCTAATAAAACAAATAAAAGGAAATAGTCCCAAACAATATTTTGATGCCAGCATTACCCTGATACCAAAACCAGAAATAGACAGTACAAAGAAAATACAAAACAATATCCCTAATGAACGTGGATGTAAAATATCTCTCATCATACTGAATTTAGATACACATTAAAAGGTCATTCCAAAAGAATCAAGTAAAACTATCCCTGGGATGCAAGGATGATTTAACATACATAAATCAATAAATGTGATACATCAAGTTAATGCAATAAAAGAAAAATTACATGATCATCTCAACAGACACAGAAAAAGCATTTGGCAATATCCAACATTCATTCATGATGAAACTCTTAACAAATTAGGTATAGTAGAACATACCATATCATAATAAGCCATATATGACAAGCCCATAGGTAACTTCATTCTCAATGGTTAAAGGTTGAAAGTTTTTCCTTTAAGATAAGGGACAAAATATATATATATATATATATATATATATATATATATATATATATGGGACAAAACAAAGATGCCTACTCTCATTACTCCTATTCAACATGGTACTGGAAGTCCTAAAGTAATCTGGCAAGAAAAAAAATAATAAAAGCCCTCAGAACTAGAAAAGAAGTAAAATTATCTCTATTTGCACATTACATAATTTTATATAGAGAAAATCCTAAAAACTCCACTGAAAAAAATGGTAGATATAATGTTGCTGAATACAAAACTAACATACAAAAATCAGTAATATTTCTATATACTAACAACAAATTATCTGAAAAAGGAATAAAGAAAATTATCCTCTTTAAAATAGTATCAAAAACAACAAAATGTTTAGGAATAAATTAACCAAGGAGATTAAAAATCACAACACTGAAAATTTCATGACACTTATGAAAGAAATTGAAGGTTAAAAAAAATGTATCCCATGTTCATGGATTGAAAATGAGTTCATGTTGTTAAAATGACTATACTGAATTCTGTACATATGTATATAGATATGTATATATGTATATAGATTCAATGCAATTTCTATCAGACAGAATCTCAATGACATTTTTTAGAGAGGTGTAAAAAATTATCCTAAAATTTATAAGGAACCAAAAAGCAATCCTGAGAAAGAGGAACAAAAAGGAAGGCATAGCACTTGATGATTTTCAATCTATGGGAAAGTTGCATATTCACACATAGAAGACTAAAAGTAAGCTTTTCTCTTATACCAGTCACAAGGTTAAATCAAAATGTATTAAAAGTTTCAGTATAAGAATGGATACCACAAAACTCAAAAAAGAAATTAGAAGAAAAAGATCCTTGCCATGGATTTTGGCAATGATTTTTGGATATGACACCTAATGCTGAGGCAACAAAATAAATAAGTGAGGCTACATCAACTAAAAAATTTCTGCATGGCAAAACAATCAGCCTACATCATGGGAAAATATTTATGCAAACCATATACCTGTAAGGTATTAGTATTAAAAACAAAATATCATACACTTCAATAGCAAAAGGAAATCCAATTTAAAAATGGGCAGAAGACTTTAATAGACACTTTTCAAAAGACGATCTGGAAATGGCCAACAAGTATATAGAAAGGTTCTCAACATCACTAATCCTAAAGGAAATACAAGCCACAGTGAGATACCACCTCACACTTATTAGAATGGTTACCACGAGGATGTGGAGCAAAGGGAACCCTTGTGCTGTTAGTGGGAGTGTAAATTGGTGCAGCCACCATAGAAAACAATATAGAGGATCTTCAAAAAATAAAAATAAAACTACTATATGATTCAGCAACTCCACTTCTGGGAATATATCCAACAGAAATGAAAATGCTGACTCAAAAAGATATATCTGTTGCCAGGTACCAGCACCTTGCTAGCCTGTTCATGACACCAGGTTTCAGGTCCTGCAGTATTAGGTACAGGACCAGCAGGTGATGACAGTGAAGAGGGCCCCTGGATGAGGGTGAAGAACTTGTGCTGAGACTTTGGGGAGATGGACATGCTTTATTGTAGTGGCAGCAGACTAACAACCACACAGCCAGGCAGCTAAGAATGTTGGTGTACTCACTCAGTTGGCCCACCCTTATCACAGCTGCACTGAGGTTAATGACCACAGAGGCTGGGCATCTCTACATCCACTATCCTGCTTCACACAGCCAGACGCTGGAGGGTATTGGTATGTTTTCTTCACTCTCCCACAATAGTAGTGCACATGCTGAGCTTACAGCAAGGGCATTCTTATATACACATTGGAATAAAGGAGGCTCTATATCCAAGAGTTACATATGGGGCTGACATCAGCCTGCTCAAAGTTGCTAAGTTGGTTGCCTCTGGAGCCAGAGTGTTCCAGAGCTCTGGGGATAAGATTAACTCCAAGACTATCTCCCCAGCTGATCCAGGGGAAGGTCCAGCCATGCATAGACAGAGAAATTCCTCTGACCTGACATCTGTACCCCTATGTTCACTGAACCATTATATAATACCGAAGACATGGAAACAACCTAGGTGTCTGTTGACAAATGAATGAAGAAAGGAATGGTGTTCAGCCCTTAAAAAGAGAATAAAATCCTGCCCTTTCCAGCAACATAGTGTAGATGCACTTTGACAGCATTATGCTAATTAAATGTCAGATAGAGAAAGACAAAGACTGTATGATCTCACTTGTATGTGGGATCTAAATAAATAAATAAATAAAAACTTACACACAAAAATATCAGATTTGTGATTACCAGAGCTAGGGGTTGAGGGAACTGGACGAAGGCAGTTAAAAAGTATAAGATAAATAAGTATAAAAACTAGTAATTAGGTAACTAGTTATAAGTTATGTTAAATAAGTAGTAGGAATATAACATACAGTGTGATGATTATAGTTAATACTATCATATGGTAGGTTTGAAAGTTAAGAGAGTGGATCCTAAGAGTTCTTATTACAAGGAAAAAACCTTTTTATCTTTTTCTTTTTTTTCAAATCCATATGAGCTGATGGATGTTAAATAAACTTACTGTGGCCACAATTTCACAATATGTGCATTTGTAACAAACCACTATGCTATATACCTTAAACAGTAGTATTAATCATATTTCAAAACTGGAAAGAAAAAAAAGAGAAAAAAATTAATGCATTGCATTATAATTCAAGGTATAAAATATCAATGAGTCCATATTAATCTAAAATATCCATAAATAAAATTTTATGGGAAAACATCCATGCTTATTCATTTTCATATTATTTCTGGCTGCTTTTGCCGGAAACAATAGAGTTGAATGGTAGCAGCAAAAATCATATGACCTATAACGCTTGAAATATTTAGTTTCTGGCCCTAGGTAACAAGTTTGTCCACACCTGAGTTAGCATATAGCTAAAATTAACTCATATGTGATGCAGACCAAGCATGTATAGATTATCTCACAAAGATGAGATATCTGAACAAAGGTGAAGCTCCAAAAGCTGACATGCAGGAGGTCTTCAGAGCATAGGACTTTGGCATAGCTAATCAGCCGAGTCTAGCGAGGAGGACAGTTTGCCCTTGAACAAGTAAATGGAGTTGTCAATGGCAGCAATTCTGATTATTTGAGAAATATTGCTATTTCATAAGTGTGATGTGTTTGTCTCTGAGTTGCTGCTGGTGACAGTTCAGTTAAGTCAAGTCTGCACACTTTCTCACAATTGCTCAGCTCCCTTCAAGTCCTCCTCAGATCCTGGATAAGCTTAGCTGACCATGGGGACTACTACCCTTTTGATCCTTTTGATTCTGTATCTCAACTGAAAATCTGCTTTGGATATTGGCAGCAAAAGAACATAAAAGCAGCTATGTATAAAGGCAATCAAAAATCCACTAGAAAACCTGAAACCCATGGGAAGAAGTCCTATGGAAAATGACAGTTAACTTGAAATAATCAAGCAGCCTTTTCTCTAAGTTAATGACCATTTCATCTCTTCCTGAGATATTCACCCAGGCACAGTAATGTGGTTTAGTCATTGTTCACACTTTGCTATTACTGGCCAATAAATAGTCAATAGAAAATCTAGGCAAGATGGTGGAGGAGTAAGTGAAGCTACACCAATCTCTTCCCAGGTTGAATCAGGATTTTTTCAAGAAAAATTCAGCTGGAATGACCACTAGAACACCAGCTGGAAAGAAGACTTACAATCCATAGACAGAACAGAAAAGGACACTTCTTCACAACATGACTGGTAGGAATCACAGAAATGTGAGAGGGCTTGCTGAGCCTCCACTGGAGGCAGGAGCTGAAGGAAAGGAGCTGAGGCTCTACCTGAGAAGGGTGGGTTCTGGTCCCCCAGCTGGGTGTCCCAGCTACAGCAATACAGCAGAGAGTGGAGGAGCATACAGCTGAGAAGGGCAGAAAGCGATGGAGTTTACTAGCCTAAGAGAGTGCTAGAGTCAGAGAACTACTAGGGTGACCACAACAAAAATACATTGGCACCCACATACCCTGGGCTCCAGCTGAAGGAGAACAGAGAGGACTAGAAATGCATGGGGAGAGATTGCATTGGTGGCTTGGAGAAGAGAAGTGGGGAAGCAGCTGTGGGAATCCTGGTGCTGACTCATCGCCCACACCTCAGACAGACTGTGCTGTGCCAAGCATCCTCCCTATGAGGGGTCCTCATAGCCCTGCCCACTGGAAGCAATCTGCCCTGCCCAGCAGTGCTTGAGCCTGGCGCCTGACCATAATTCTTTGATTTACATCTAAATAAACCCCTCCTGACCTGCCTTATCTGAGCAAAGATACAATAGGTGGTACCTAAAGAGGTATTTTTTCCCCAGCAGAGCCTGGGCCTGGCAGCTGATTACAAACTCTGACTTACAGCTGGGTCAGTCAGACAGCCCCACACAGGGGCATATAAACCTGGTGGCTAATGGTGGATTTATTGGTCAGCAACTGAGTTGGTCTGTCCTGTCCAGTGGCACATGGTCTTGGCAGCAGATCACAAACTCATTGGATTACAATGGAATCTTTCAGTCTAGCCCCATGGCCCCTTAGCCTGGCAGCTGATCAGGATTCATTGACTTATATCTGCATCTGTCCTACCAAGCTGCACCTGAGCTAGCAGCTGATCCATTGGATTACAATTGAACTTCTCTGTCTAGCCCAGCAGGGTCTGAGTTTGGCAGCTGATTCATTGATTTACAACTGAATTTGTCTGTCTCCCAAAGCTGTATCTACAGCCTGGCAGTGGATCACAGATCCGTAGGATTACTACTGAAACAATCCTTCCAGCCTAGCAGTACCATAGCCTGGCAGCTGATCACAGTGTGTGATTGGATTACAATGAAACCTAAAAGTAGGGAGAAAAATATATAGTCTACCAACAAAAGGAAAGGAAGAATCCCCAGAAAGATCACTAAATGAAACAAAAGCAAGCAACTTATCAGTTATGGAATTCAAATTAATAATAATAGAGAAGTTCAATGAGCTCAGTGATCTCAAAGAAAACTACAAACAACTCCAGAGGAACTACAAACAACTCCAGGGAAGTTACAAGGAATTTATTGAGAACTACACCAGCATTAACAAGGACAAAGAAACTATCAATAAGAGTCAGGGGGTTTCTCTCCCACTCTGTCTCTCTCTCTTACCCTCTCTCTAAAAATAATAAATCAAATCTTTAAAATTTTTAATTTAATTTAAAAAGAGCCAGGAGGAAATGAAGAATACAATTTCAGAATTGAAGAATACAGTAGAAGGAACCAACAGCAGACTAGAGGAAGCAGAGGAGTTGGTCAGCGAGCTGGGGGACAATGAAGAAAAATATTCCAAGACAGTGCAACAGAATGAAAAAAGACTAAAGAATGAACAAGTTTTAAGAGAGCTGCAGGAAAACATGAAATGCAATAATATCAATATCACAGGAATACCAAAAAGAGAAGAGAAACAAGGAATGGAAAACTTGCTCAAAAAAGTCATGATAGAAAACTTCCCTAACATAATGAGTAAAAACATTACTCAACTTCAGGAAGCACAGAGGGTCCCAATGAGGATGAATCCAAACAGACCCACTTAAAGACACGTCATAATTAAAATGGCAAATGTCAAAAACAAAGGGAGAATCCTAACAGCATCAAGAGAGAAACAACAAATAGCATATAAGGGGCTCCCATAAGGTTATCAAATGATTATGCAACAGAAACAATACAAGTGAGAAGGGAAAAACACAAGAAATCCCATGTAATGGAAAACAAAGGACCACAACCAAGAATATTCTACCCAGCAAGGCTCTTATTCAAAATGGAAGGAGAAATAAGGAGTTTCCTAGACAAAAGAAGACTAAAAGAATACATCTCTACCAAACTAGCATTGCAAGAAATGCTAAAGGGTCTGTTTTAAAAATATGAAGGAACAGAGAGAGACAGAGAGGAACAAAGGTAAAAAGGGGGAAAATGACAATAAGTATCTATCAATAACAACCCTAAATGTAAACAGTTTAAATGCACCAATCAAAAGACATAGGGTGCTGAATGGATAAGAAAACATGGCCCATATATATGTTGTCTTCAAGAGACCCACCTCAGAACAAAAGATCAACATATATTGAAAGTGAAGGGATGGAAAAACATATATCAAGCAAATAAACATGATAAAAAGGCTGCAGTAGCAACACTTATTTCAGACAAAATAGATTTTATGATGAAAGCCATAAAAAGAGACAAAAAGGAAGGAGGGAAGATGGCGACAGAGTAGAGAGCAGTGCTGATGGTGTTCTCAAGTACCAAAGCAGCTAGAGGACAGGATAAGGAGCGTGAGAAGTCTTCAGGACCCTAGGGATTGGAACGGACAGCATCTGGACACAGGGGAGCAGAGCCCAGAGGCAGAGGAGGCCAGCGGGACAGTAGGTGAGGCGTTCCCGACCGACC
>PVIW01009679.1:0-50103 GCA_004026585.1 Noctilio leporinus | reverse complement strand
AACGGGGTAGGGGGGAGGGAGAGGTAGAGGCAAAGATGGGGAGCAGCTTAGACAAGAACCTAGTATAAAGGAACCATGGACATGGACAACAGGTGGGATTGACTTTGGGGGGAATGGGTGGGTGGGTGGGGGGACAGAGGGGAGCAAAAAGGGGATGGATGTAATACAACAACAATAAAATTAAAAAAAAAAATAAAAATAAAAAATAAAATAAAATTATGTCACTGGTTCTCTGAATTAGTAGTAAATAATTATTTTGCCTTCTAAATGTTTCTTTTTTGTTCTGAATTTGTATTTAACTCATGGTAAAATTTCATTGTAAACTTCACTAATTTTTTTTCCCTCTAAATAAGTGTACTTAGTTTACCCAAGCTCTAAAAGATGATTTAGCCATGCTTCAAACACATAAAATCTGTATTTGAAATACCTATGTTCAATTGTAGCATTCAAAGAAAGTTTAATGCAGAATGTGTGCCTTACTTTTTGAAGCAAACAATAAAAATAAAAAATGAATGGGATAAAATGAAATGCAAAACATTGCTGTTAGACCTGAAATGGCCTAGTTTCTCAGAAGATGTAAAGCTCAAATTGTAATGTCTTGACAATATATTTTGTAAAGAATACTGAGGGTACTGCATTTAGGAAAGCTACTTTGTGTGACAAAATTTGTAACAGAGTTTGGCACAAAAATTAATATAGTCATGAGACAGGCATTGCTATTAATAATAGAAATGAATTGGCAGAAGTTAGCCCAATTTTAGTATGTTATTGGTTAAAAGGATGCCCAGGAAAATACAAAATGTTATAAGCTGTACCTTAGATAATTTTAGTCATTCTTAAAAGGAACAACTGAAATATGTTTATAATCATTACTTTTATAAATGTACGATACCTGCATCAATCCACAAATAGGCTTCTTCTTGTAGAATATGAACATCTTTGGGCCATAATATGCATAATGATCGTTCTGCATGTATATCACACTTCATGTAAACCCAGCAACAGCTCTGCCCAAAGGGACCAGCTTTATTTTCATATCACATTTCACAATAAGAAAACTGAGTTGTAAAATGATTAACCTATTTGGCATAGAACACAAGAAATAGCTGTGGCAGTTATCAAATAATGATTAGTATTTGCTTGATGCAAGATTCAAGACCATTTAGTCTTCAATGTCCTGAATTGGTATATTTCGGGTCATGTCACCATGTGTATAATTGCTGACATACATTGACTAAGGGATTTTCTGTCAGGGTCATTTTCCCTCAGAGAGTTACAGCTATGAAAAATTAGTTTTAATTCCAAGAATAGCATTTCAAGAGCTGGGAGATATATAGGTATGTATACAAATATGTACATGTGCAGTTAAGTGTGTGAAAGAGAAACATCATGTATAAGCCTAGACACAGGAAGTAGCCTTCTTGTGTGTGTGGATATGCAGTCACTATGATCTTGCACATGGTCATCCTTGAAACTGGAATGCCTAATCTATCAACATGCAACCACTGTATGTTTTGAATTGTCTAACAATCTTTTCTTTTTTTTTTTAATTCCCAGAGAGAGAAGAAGGGAAAGAGACAGAAAGGGAGAGAGACATCAATGTATGGTTGCCTTTCACCTGCCTCCAGCTACAGACCTGGCTGGAGACCTGGCTTGCAACCTGGTTATGTGCCCTGGTTCTATGGGGAATCGAACCAGCGATCTTTGGGTTTGCAGGCCAGTGCCTATCAACTGAGCCACCAGCCTGGGCCAGTTTGAAGTTTTTATGTTATTAGGTGCATTTAAGAAAATATGATGGTGATGTTGTTGATATATGCTACTTGAGCTGACTTAAGCATACGGAGAAAGAAAAAATATTTTCGGTAAGAAATGCTCTATGTTTTCTAACAATGATTGCTCTGTTTAATTTCTTACAAGTTCACCATCTAATCATAAATAAATTTGAAGTCTAAACTGTTTTAAGATTCAGGAACAGATGTAGTGTGCTAACTTCAAACTTGCTTATTTTGTGATTTATCAGTTTAAGGTTGAATTAGTTATTTACCTATCTTCTCAACATTTGATTAAAGGAAGTGCTTTATTTGGTCAATTACAGCTTCTTACTTCCCTGTTCCTCTGAGGTGGCATTTACTATCATGTGAGTTAGCCTTGATGGGGCTTTGTGAAAAGCCATTTCCACACTGACCACTGACCTGGTTATGCCCATCCTCTGTGGCAACAAAGGCGTAGCCTTATCTCACTCAGTTTTTCACTAGTGAGAAGAAAACATGGTCAAAATTGACCCAAAGTCAGGCTGGTCAGAGGTCCATTGCCTTACACCCTCCAACTTTTTATCTTCTCTTCTTTTGTTTCTCTTTCACCTCCTTTTCTCCTTCCCTTCAGTGACCCTCTGAGGCCCACAGAGACCCCAAGGCTGGAAATTGAAGCCATACTGGTGACAATAAAGTGGGTTGGACAGAAGTAGGGTACAAAATTAGTCTGCTGTTCACAGCGACGCTCACAGCCCTGCCCAAATTCCACGCAGCTGGGCTGTGCAGTACCACTTCTGGAGCTCCAAATCCTCTTCAAAGGGCATGCTATTTCTTTAAATCAAATGTCACCTTTGTAAGCACCCACAATTTTATATTTACTGAGAGTTTTTCTTTAGTGAAAGCCTATTTAACTTCTTATCCATCTTTCTCTTCCTCTCTCTCTCTGCTTTGCAATCTTTCAATCTTTCTTATCTTTCCCTCTTTCAGATTTGAAGGCAACCATCCAAATTAACCAATATAAATTACAATCACCTCACAATTTATGCAATACATAAATATTGGGTCTATATAAACTTGCATTACTTTGTATTCATTAATACATTATTTTACCTTGGCAGGTGAAAACATTAAATTTTGTTAAAGCATTTTACAATTAGGAAAAGCAGACCTTAAGGTTGAGAAAACATAGAATGGTTTTATAATCTTGTTTCTTTTAGAAAATAACAAATATGCAAAACTATGATTACAAATTTTATTAGAATGCACTGGACTTTATGTTTTCACATTTGATAAATTTGACCCAGATTATATTCAGATAGTATTTTAAATATGAAATCAAAAAACCTGATGTTACTTTGTGATCACCAAATATTTCCAGTTTTCCCACTATTTTTAAAATATTTTATTAATTTTTTTAGAGAGAGGTGAAGGAAGAGAAGGAGAGAGACATCAATCTATGATTGCCCTTCACTTGCCTCCAGCTATGGACCTGGCTGGAGACCTGGCTTGCAACCTGTTTATGTGCTCATGCTGGGAATCGAACCAGTGAACTTTGGGTTCACAGGCCGGCACCTATCCACTGAGCCATTATCCAGGGCCTTTTCCCATTTTTTGATGTAGTTACATTGTACCTTTTTTTCTCTTTGTTTAAAATATATTTTATTTATTTTGCTATTACAATTTTCCCAATTTTACCCCCCTTTGCCCCCCTCCACCCAGTACCCCATTTTCTCTGGCAATGTCCCCCTTAGTTCATGTCCATGTGTCATGTATATATATTCTTTGGCTTCTCCATTTCCTCTAGTCTTCTTAAAATCCCCGTTTATTTTGTAACCACCAGTGTGTGCCTTTTTTTTTTTTCCTTTCACATCCAGACAATTCACCATTTAATTACTGCCTTTTGTCAGCTTCTCAAATCATATTAATACAAAGTTTTCATTATTTCAAAATGCCTATGTTAATTCATTTGTTTAAAGAATTACTTTTTAAAATAATATCAATTGCGATATTACTAAACAAGCAAAAATACATCTACACATATACATTTTTTTACACATATTTAAAGTACATACTAGATTCTGAAGTCAATATAAAAATATTAAAATATGCTGATAGCTTATATAATTATTACATGTTAAATGATAGAATTTTAGATATATTTTAGCAGAGTAAGCAGTTTTTTTTATCTTTAATACTTATTTTAATCTGGAATGCTATTTTTGTGAAATATATCACAGCAATGGTATATTGTAGAACTCACTTTTGTGAAAGTTGTTCTAGAAACAGTGTCCAACCCATAGTAAAAAATGAATTTGGCTTTTGAGTCAGACCCTCCCCCTTCCAATAATACAACTCAACTTTATTTTAAGCTACTGGAACTATAACTTATTCTTTTTGGAGTTTTCCATCTTAAATAGTAGATTGATTTTTTTTTTTTTGGCTGTGCACAGGTCTTACTTCTTTCAACATCCTCTGTTTTTTGCTACATGTGTTTTATAAGTTGAAGCCTTCAGAAATAATGGCACTTGCAGTGCTCAACTAGTCCCCAGAGTGGAAATTATATCTACTAAGTTGAGGTAAAAAATAAAAATCCCTAGAATTTAAATAATTTTGTAGAATAGTATTCTAGCTATTTTTTGAACTTATGGTTGACTTCCTATGTGGTCCTAAACTAACCCCTGAACTATTTAAGAGTCTGTTTGAGGTAGAGATTAGGTATGTTCACATTTCAATAATAAAGTTTATTATAGCATCAATTATTTTTCCTAAGAATCCCCTGTTTGGGGTTTTTTATAACTGGAAATGTATATTTTCATGATCTATTTGAAAGGAATCTCATCTAATTACATGTTAATTGGGAATATATATTGCCTATGTACATGAATCATATAGTTTAGTAATTTGCAACTTCCATCCAAATTGGTCTTCATTCTCAGCATCTTTTCTAACCTAAAGATTGACTGACTTCACATCACACCAAAGACCAATTGGTTGCTATTTAAAACACAAATTGCTAACAAAATCTATATATTACACATCCACAAATAAGCACTTATTTTGTAACAGTGAAAAAGAAAGATAGCATGTATTCTATGTAATATACATCCACATTTAAAATTTTTTTCATCTTCCTTAACTGCATTCCATTTTTTTGTTATGGCAAGTAACATGATTTTCCCATATTGTGAAATAATTCCAATCTAAAAAAAACTTAACCTGCAGTAATTCAGATACAAGTAATACACAAAATTATACCTTATTTAGTAAAATCTACCTATAACAAGGTCATTTTAAAGCATTCATGTTAAGGTTGGTTCCCATCCACTTAACTACCCTATGTCTTTTGATTGGTGCATTTAATACATTTACCTTTAAGGTTATTATTGATAGATACTTATTCATTGTCTATTTTTCCCTTTGTACCTATATTCCTGTTTGTCTCTCTGTTTCTTTGTCTTATGGCAGTCCCTTTAGTCTCTTGCAATGCTGGTTTGGTGGAAATGTATTCTTTCAAACTTCTTTTGTCTGGGAAATGCCTTATTTCGCCATCCCTTTTGAACGAGAGCCTTGCTGGGTAGAGTATTCTTGGTTGCAGAACTTTGTTTTTCATTGCTTGAAATATTTTCTTGCCAATCCCTTCTGGCTTGTTGTGTTTCTGTTGAGAAATCAGCTGATAACCTTATGGGAGCCCCCTTGTATGTTATTAGCTGTTTCTCTCTTGCTGCTTTTAGGATTCTCTCCTTGTCTTTGAAATTTGCCATTTTCATGATGATGTGTCTTGGAGTGGGCCTGTTTAGGTTTATCTTCATTGGGACCCTCTGTGCTTCCTGAGCTTGCATGACTTTTTCTCTCCTCAAATTAGGGAAGTTTTCTGTCATGACTTTTTCAAAGAGGTTTTCTATCCCCTGCTCCTCCTCTTCTCTTTCTCGTATCCCTATGATACGGATGTTATTATATTTCATATTGTCCTGTAGCTCTCTTCAAACCTCTTCATTTTTTTTTCAATCCTTTTTCATTCTGTTGCTCTGCCTGCAAATTTTTTTTCTACATTGAGCTCCAGCTTGCTGATCTGATCCTCTGTTTTCTCTAGCCTGCTTTTGATTCCTTCTACTGTGTTCCTCAATTCAGAATTTGTATTCTTCCTTTCCTCCTGGCTCTTACTGATGGTTTCTATGTCCTTTTTAATGCTGGTGTAGTTCTCATTAAGGTCCCTGTAGCTTCCCTGGAGTTCTTCATAGTTCCCCGGAGTTCGTAGCTTTCTTTGAACTGGTTGAGCTCATTGAGCTTCTCTATCATCATTATTTTGAATTCCATGTCTGAGAGTGTGCTTGCCTCTATTTCATTTTGCACTCTTTCTGGGAATTCCTCCTTTCTTTTCACTGAGGGTTTATTTCTTTGTCTTTCCATTTTAGGCTACTCTTGTTTGTTTCCACATTGTACTTTTTTGACATTAGTTGGTCATGAGACTTGCTTCTAAATATGAGCAATAGTGATGTGGGAAGTGTGAAGAATTAGAGGTTAATTTGCCCAGTTGCCTTTTACTGATGACCTTGAAAATTTCTTTCATCCTCTTTCTTCATATCAACACTATTAGGAGTCAAGGCCCCTAATGGTCTGCATCAATCATGTGTAAGAGAAGTAAGTTTTCATGGATTGAATAATTGATACTTTCTGAGGACTAAAGTATCCCAGGTGTAAATATTTAATTCATGGTAGACATGAAATTATTTTCTCATTCACAATCTAAAGAATATGTTTTATTTTAAAGCATAAGGAGATTTTAGATATAAATTATAGGTTGTAAATACTTTTTATCTAAATATAGGGCCAAATTATATTTAATTTGAGATATAATTGACATTTTTGTCAATCTCTTAAGAGTTTTCAATGTACCAGTTTTTCACCTCCTTGGTTTAATTTATTCCTAAATACTTTATTGTTTCAGGTAGTTTGTTGTAAGCATATAAAAATGCAACTGATTTTTGTATATTAATTTTGTACCCTGCAAATGTACTAAATTCCTTCTTTCTTTCCTTTTTTCTTCCTTCCTTTCTTTCCTTCTTCCTCTCAGATGCCCCGCTCCCCCTTTGTCTTTCCATTTGTCTGTCTCTATCTGTGCCTAATTGCTCTGGTCATTATATATTTCTCATATATATTGAAAAGAAATCCCAAGAGTGGGATTTCTTGTCTTATTCCTGATCTTATAAGAAAAGCTTTGCCTTTTTACCCTTGGGTGTGGTGCTGGCAGTGGGTTTGTTATATATGCCCTTTATTATGTTGAGGTACATTACTATTAGTTTGTTGAGAATTTCAACATGAATGAATGTTGGGTTTTCTCAAATGCTTTTCCTGCGTCTCTTGAAAGTATTATATAACTTTTTATTTCTGATTTTGTTAGTGTGGTATATCACATTAATTGATTTTTGTATGTTGAACTATTTATGCAGTCCCCCTTGGGGACTGCATATTCTAATTTTGAGTATTTTGCAGAGGATTTTGGCATCTATATTTGTTAGGGATATTGATCTGCAATATATATATAATTATATATATATATATACATTATATATACATATTTGTTGTTGTTTCTTTGCCTGCTTTTTTGTATCAGAATCATTCCGGCTTAATAAAGTGAATGAAGAATTATTTTTTCCTCTTTAATTTTTGGGAAGAATTTGAGGGTTGTTGTTAATTTTTCTGTAATTGTTTGGTATAATTCACCAATGCAGCCATCTGGTCCTGGCCTTTTCATTATTGGGAGATATTTGGTTACTAATTCAATCTCCTTTCCAGTTATAGGTCTATTCAGCTTTTCTATTTCTTCAGAATTCAGTCTCAGTAGGTTGTGGGTTTCTAGAAATTTATTCTATTTTTTGGTTATCTCATTTATTGGCAGATGGTTGTTTATAGAAGTTATTTATAATTATTTGTATTTCTGTGGTATCAGTCGTAATAGATTCTTTTTATCTGATTTTATTTATTGGAGACTTCTCTTTTCTGTAACCTTGCTAATTTTGTTTATAGTTTTAAACAAAAGTTTTGTTAATTTTGCTTATAGTTTCAAATAATCATCTCTCAATTTCATTGATATTTTCTATTGTTTTTCTGATCAACATTAAATTTATTTTTGCTCTGGTCTTTGTTATTCCCTTTCTTGAGGCTTAATTTGTTTTTTTCCCAGCTCCTTGATGTATAACTTTATGTTGTTCCTTTAAAATTCTTCCTTTTTCAAGCCCTGGCTGGTGGCTCAGTGGATGGGTACCAGCCTGCAAATTCAATGGTCGCTGGTTCGATTCCCAGCCAGGGTACAAAACCAGGTTGCAAGCCAGGTTTCTAGCCAGGCATGTAGCTGGAGGCAGGTGAAAGGCAACCATATGTACATTGCTGTTCTTCTCCCTTACTTCCTCCCTCCTTGACCTTCTCTTTAAAAACAATGAATAAAATATCTTTTAAAAAGTCCTTCCTTTTTCTAAACATAGACATTTGTTACCATAAACTTCCCTCTTAGAGCTGCTTTGTAGCATCCTATACGTTACATTTTGGTATGTTGTGTTCTAATTATCATTTATCTCAACATTTAAAAATTTCCCTTTTGATCTCTTCTTTGACCTATTGATTTCTTTGATATGTGTTGTTTAATTTCTACATATTTTTGAGTTTTCCAGCTTTTCTCTTGTTATTAGTTTTTAGTTTTGTGCCATTGCAGTTGGAAAGTGATAGTGAAGCACTCTATTTCATTTTTTCACTTATTGATTGTGTTCATCAGCTCCAGGATTTCTGTTTCGTTCTTTCTTATAAAATCTTTCTCTTGACCTCCTTATTTATTCAGACATTGTTTTTTCTAATTTCATTGAGTTGTCTATCTGTATTCATTTGTGTATTGCTTAGCTTCCTTAAACCAGTATCTTGAAAGCTTTGTCCAGCAAATTTTAGATCTCCATTTCTTTGGAATTGTTTGCTGGAAAGTATTGCGTTTATGGTGGTGTCTTGTTTCTTTAACTTTACACATTTCTTGTAGTCCTGTGCGGATGTCTGCAAATTTGATGAAATGGTCACCTCTTCCAAACTTTACTGATTGGTTTTGGGGAAAAGACCTTTACCAGTACATGGATAGGGGGGTGCTAGCTGAAAGAGTTGCTGGTTCCAGCTCCAGAGCCATAAGCTCATGTCGCTCCATCTGCCTAGGTAAGTTACTGAAGATTTTAGGGATCATCAATGACCAAGGTTGAGGGTGTCTGCAGTAATGAAAAGGGTTCTTGAGGACCATTTGATCTTTTTTTTTTTTCCCAATGTCATGGCTGAGGTGATAATTGCTGGGTCCAGCTTATGGGTTTGATTCATGGAGCAGCCATGCTTGCAAAGCAACAGTGGCTCTAGGGTCTGGCACGCTGCCTGGCCCATGGCCGTGGTGGTGTGTGGATGCAGGTACACCAATCAGCTGTGAAGCTGGGGCTTGTAGTGCAGCTCACACAGAGTGCCAGTGGCTCTGTGGTCCAGGATGCTGGTCATACTGTAGCAGTATTGATACTCATGCCACTGGGCTGTGTCCAGCGTGTGGGTGCAAGAAAGGTTGCTTAAGAACTGGGTTGTATAGTGATATTTAAGTGGAATCTGAAGTGTGGGCCTGGAGCAACAGCAACTATGGAAACTGGGGCCATGTATACAGTTGGAAAGTTGCCCATAGAGTTGGAGAGTTGGAGAGGGCAGCACAGTAACAGCTCCTTCTGGGAGGGCAGGCCCAGCAGTGTCTCCCACCCTGGGGTGTCCCAGTGGCTATAGCTATGGATTAACTCTATAAATGCTGCCAGTGTCCTGTGGATCAGGACTCAGGGATCCAGGCTAACAAACACTGTGGGTTCTTCCACCATGAAAGTTATGGGGAGTCTACAGCTGTTGTGAGGTGTCATGGGGTCTTCCACAGAGCCAGCTCCACCTTTCTTCTTTGGTTCTAACTGTATCCAGACATTTCTGCTATGCCAATTTCACTAGTGATCCTTTCTGTGAAGTTATTCTCTATTTTTTAGTTTTGCTGTAGTTTCTTTTCTTTAAATATATTTTTAGTGTTGTTGTAATATAATTGTTTCATTTTTCCCTCATTGTTGTCCCCTGCCTCACCCTCCCATCCCTTCTTTCACAGTCAATCCCTACCTCATTGTTCATGTGCATGGGTCCTTCACATTAGCTCCTCCACTAAACCCTTACCCTAATTTCCCCTCTCCCCCTTAGTCACTGTCATTCATCTCCCCCCCCATCTCTGGTTTCATTCTGCTCATCTATAGTCCCTTGTATTAAGTGAGATCATATGGCGTTTGTTTTTTGCTACTCAGCTTATTTCACTAAGCATGATACTCTCCAGTTCCATCCATGCTATTGCAAATGGTAGGAGTTCCTTCTTTCTATCTGTTGCATAGTACTCCATTGTGTAAATATTACAAACTTTTTTGATCCATGCATCCACTGATGGGCACATAGGCTGCTTCCAACACTTGGTTATTATAAATAGCACTGCTATAAACATAGGGTTGCATAGGTTCTTTTGAATTGGTGTCGTAGGATTCTTTGGGTATAATCCTAGCAGTGGAATTGCTGGGTCATAAGGCAATTCTATTTTTAGTTTTTTAAGGAAATTCCATACTGTTTTCCATAGAGGCTGCACCAGTCTGCATTCCCACCAGCAATGCACTAGCATTCCCTTTTCTCTACATCCTCACCATCACTTGTTTGTTGATTTGTTGATGATGACCATTCTGAGAGGTGTGAGTTGGTATCTCATTGTGGTTTTCATTTGCATCTTTCTGATGGCTAATGATGCTGAACATTCTTTCATATGCCTATGGCCTTTTGTATGTCCTCCTTGGAGAAGTGTCTGTTTAAAATGTTTGCCCATTTTTTAGTTGTGTTGTCTGTCTCCCTAGTGTTGAACCATATAAGTTCTTTATATATTTTCGAGATTAAACTCTTATCTGGGGTATCATTGGCAAATATGGTTTCCCATATGGTTGGTTCCTTTTTAATTTTGGTGATGTTTTGTTTAGCTGAGCAGAAACTTTTCAGTTTGATGTAGTCCCATTTCTTTGTTCCTTTATTTCCTTTGCCCTGGGAGAGGGCAAGTGAAAGAGGGCAATGAAAATATTGATGTGTGGGATGTCTATTTTTCTACCAAGTTTTCCTTTAGGACTTTTATGGTGGCACAGTTTATGTTTAAGTCCTTAATCCATCTTGAGTTTATTCTGATGTATGATGTAAGTTGGTGGTCTAGTTTCATTTTTTTTGCATGTTCTTGTCCACTTCTCCCAACACCACTTATTGAAGAGGCTAATTACACTCCATTTAATGTTCCTTCCTTCTTTGTTGAATATTAATTGTCAATAGAGTCCTGGATTTATTTCTAGGCTCTTTATTCTGTTCCATTGATCTGTATATCTGTTCTTGTGCCAGTACTAAATTGTTTTGATTACAATGACTTCGTGATAAAGTTGTGATTCCTCCTACTTTGTTCTTCTTTTTAAAGATTGCTGTAGCTATTTGGGGTTGTTTTTGGCTCCATATAAATTTTTTAGTAATTTGTTCAAGGTCTGTGAAATATGATGTTGGTATTTTAGTAGGGACTGCATTGAATCTATAGATGGCTTATGGGCATTTTTATGATGTTAATTCTTCCCATCCATGAACATGGTATATGCTCCCATTTATTTGTATCTTACTTAATTTTTTACTTTAGTGTTCTGTAGTTTTCTAAGTGCAGGTCTTTTATCCCCTTGGTTAAGTTTATTCTTAGGTACTTTATTTTTCTTGTTGCTATAGTAAATGGGATTTATTTTCTAGTTTCTTTCTCTGATATTTCATTGTTGGTATTTTAAAATGCTTTAGACAGTGGCTGGTGGCAGAGTGAATTGGTGCCAGCCTGTAAACCCAAAGGTTGCTGGTTTGATTCCTAGCAAGGGCACGTAACCAGATTGCAAGCCAGGTCTTCAGCCAGGTCTGTAGCTGGAGGCAGGTGAAAGGCAACCATATGTTGATGTCTCTCTTCTTCTCTCTCTCCTTTCCCCTCTCTGTAAAAAAATAAGTAAATAAAATCTTTAAAAAAATAAATAAATAAAAATGCCTTAGATTTCTGGATATTGACTTTGTATCTGACTATTTTGCCAAATTCACTTATTAGTTTGAGTAGTGTTTTGGTGGAGTGTATAGGATTTTCTATGTACATTATCGTGTCATCTGCAAATAATAACAGTTTTACTTCATCCTTTCCAATTTGGATGCCTTTGATTTCTTTTTCTTGTTTGATCCCTGTGGCTAGAACTTCCAAGACTATTTTGAATAGAAGTGGAGAGAGTGGACACCCTTGCCTTGTTCTTGATCTTAAGGGAAAGCTTTCAGTTTTTGCCCATTAGGTATGATGTCGGCTGCAGGTTTCTCATATATTACCTTTATTATGTTGAGATATGTTCCCTCTATTTCCATCTTCCTGGACATTTTTATCATAACTGGGTGCTGTACTTTAACAAATGCTTTTTTGGCATCTATTGATATGATCATGTGTTTTTGTCTTTCATTTCGGTTATGTGGTGTATTATGCTTATTGATTTTCAAATATTGTACCATCCTTGCATCCCTGGGATAAATCCCACTTGATCATGGCATATGATCTTTTCAATGTATTGCTGGATCCAGTTTGCTAATATTTTGTTGAGGATTTTGGCACCTATGTTCATTAGCAATATTGGCCTGTAGTTTTCTTTTTTTGTTGTATCTTGGCCAAGCTTTGGGATTAGCATAATATTGGCCTCGTAGAAAGAATTTGTGAGTCTTCCCTCTTGTTGGATTTTTTGGAGTAGGTTGAGAAGTATAGGGGTTAGTTCTTCCCTAATTGTTTGGTAAAATTCACCTCTGTAGCCATCTGTTCTGGGGCTTTTTGATTAGTGCTTTAACTTCACTAGTTGTTATTGGTCTGTACAGGCTTTTCACTGCTTTGGATTCAGATTTGAAAGATTATATTTCTAGAAATTTATCCATTTCACTCAGGTTGTCAAATTTTTTGTTCATAGTAACTTCTTATGATCCTTTGTGTTTCTGTGGTTGGTTGTGATTTCTTCTTTGTCATTTCCAATTTTATTTATTTGAGTCCTCTTTTTTTCTTGATGAGTCTGGATAATGACTTGTCAATTTTGTTTATCTTTGCAAAGAACCAGCTTCTGGATTTATTGATCCTTTGAAATCTTTTTGTTTCTATGTCATTTAATTCTGCTCTGATCCCAACTATTTCCTTCCTTCTGCTTGCTTTGGGTTTTGTTTGTTGTTGTTCTATTTCTTGTAGCTTTGTGGTTAGGTGGTTTGAGTTTCTTTAAACTTTTTAGGACTCCCTTTGCTGTGTCCCATAGGTTTTGAGTTGTTGTGTGTTCATTTTCATTTGTTTCCAGAAATATTTTGATTTCTTCCTTGATCTCAGTGTTAACCCAATTATTATTCAATAGCTATTCAGCCTCCATGAATTTGGTATTTTGGTTTTTTCCCCTTGATTTTGGTTTCTAGCTTCAAACCATTGTGATCTGAGAAGATGCTTGATTTTAATTTCAATTTTTTAAATTAAATTATTTTGTGTTCTATCTGTGGTCTGTCTTTGAGAATGTTTCATGTACATTTGAAAAAAAAAGTGTATTTTGCTTCCTTAGGATGAAAAGTTCTGTATATAACAGTTAAATCCATTTCATCTAGAGTGTTGTTCAATGCCATAATATCCTTGGTGTTTCTTTGCTTGGAAGATCTATTGTTGACAGTGGGGTGTTAAAATTATCCACTATGATTGTGTTTTTGTCTATATCCTTCTTGTAATCCTCTAAGATTTTTCTTACATAATTGGGTGCTCCTATATTGGGTGCATATATGTTTATAAGGGTTATATCTTCTTGATGAATTGTTTCCTTAAGTATTATGAAATGTCCTATTTTGTCTCTTTGCATGGCCTTTGTTGTGAAGCCTATTTTTTCTGATATGAATATTGCCACCCCAGCTTTTTTTCCATGTCCATTTGTTTGAAAAAAAATTTTCCATCCCTTTACTTTCAGTCTGTGTAGATCTCTTGTTCTGAGGTGGGTCACTTGTAGACAGTATAGATATGGGCCATGTTTTCTTATCCATTCAGCTGACCTATGTTTTTTGATTAGAGCATTTAATCCATTTACATTTAAGGTTACTATTGATAGGTATGTATTCATTGTGATTTTTTTCTCTTTGTACCTGTGCTTCTCTCTCTCTTTTTCTTCCTCTTCTTATAGCAGTCCCTTTAACAACTCTTGCAATGCTGGTTTGGTGGAGATATATTCTTTTAGCTTTCTTTTGACTTGGGAACTACTTATTTCACTTTCCATTTTGAATTAGAGCCTTGCTGGGTAAAGTAGTCTTGATTGGAAGCCTTTGCTTTTCATTGCTTGGAGTATTTTTTGCCATTCTCTTCTGGCTTGTAGTGTTTCTGTTGAGAAATCAGTTGCTAGCCTTATTGGAGCTCCCTTGTATGTTAGTAGGCCTTTCTCTCTTACTGCCCTTAGGATTCTCTCTCTATTTTTGAATGTTGCCATTTTAATTATGATGTTTCTTGGTGTAGGCCTATTTAGGTTCATCTTCATTGGGGCCCTCTGTGCTTCCTGGACTTGGGAAATTTTTTCTTTCGCCAAATTTGGAAAGTTTTCTGTCATTACTTTTTCAAACAGATTTTCTATTCCTTGCTCCTCTCCCTCTCTTTCTGGTATCCCTATGATATGGATATTATTACATTTCATGTTGTCCTGCAGCTCTCTTAGCACCTCTTCATTTTCTTCAGCCTTTTTTCATTTTGTTGCACTGTCTGGGTATTTTTTTCCATGTTGTCCTCCAATTTGTTGATCCACTTTTCTACTTCCTCTAATCTGCTTTTGATTCCTCCTACTGTGTTCTTCAGTTCAGAAATTGTATTCTTCATTTCCTTCTGGTTCTTACTGATGGTTTCTATGTCCTTTTTAATGCTGGTATAATTTTCCATAAAGTCCTTGTAGTTTTCCCAGAGTTCTTTATAGTTTCCCTGGAATTCTTTGTAGTTTTCTTTGAGCTCATTGAGCTTTCTTATTAACCATTGCTTTGAATTCTATATCTGATAGATTGCTTATCCCTGTTTCACTGAGCAGTATTTCTGGGATTCCTCCTTTCCTTTAGGTGATAGACTATTCCCCTCCCACCCCCCACCCCCATTTTAGGTATCTTTTCTTCTTTTTTGTTTCTTTTATTAATCTGCTATGACTCCCTGACTTCTTTTAGTGTAGGGGGCAAACTTATTTTCACCGAGGGCCATATGAGCCTCAAAGTTGCCTTCAAAGGGCTGAAAGTAATTTTAGAACTGTATAAGTGAACTACTCCTTAACAGTTAAGCAAGCCAGGTAGAAACTAGGTGCCTGGCCGAAGGTGCTGGGCCAGATAAAACAAGGTGGAGGGCTAGATTTGGCCTGTGAGCCCTGTGTTTGCCATTAGTGTCTTAGTGATCTTTTCTGATAGGGGACTTATAGGATTCCATGATGCAAACTGCTAGGTTTCCTTAACTTGAGCTCAGGCTGGAGTGCATAGCCCGGCCCCACCTCGGCTCCCATTTGGGCCCGCAACCTTCATTGCTGGGGTGCTCCCAGGAGTTCAGGCATTTAGGGAAGCAGGGCCTCTGGGTGGATTGTCAGCAGATCAGTAGCGCTCTGGCTGGAGGGTGTAGCCCTCAGTGGCTTTGCTCCTGTTTGGACCAATGTGGTTGCCAGGGGTGCTCCCAAGCAGGCACCTTGGGGTGAAGCAGGAGCTCCATGCAGTCTGTTTCTCTCGGGATCTGTGGGCTGCCCATACAGGCCCCCCCTGCTGAGCTCCTGTTGGGCCACTACCTCAGCCCAGGGGTGCTCCTAGCAGCCAGTGCTACGCCTTGGGGAGTGGGGCCAAGTGCTCTGCAATCTGGACAGGCAATGGATGCCTGGCAGGGCGGGCCAAACTGCCAACAGTGGCTGGAGCAGGTTGCTGGCCAGAGCAGCAGGGTGCTTCCACAGTCTCCCACAAACTCACTCAGTTCCTCTGGCTTGCAGTTGCCATGCTGACTCTCTGCAGGTGCACGATCAGTCCTTGGTGCTCTTCTCTCCGACGTCAGCTGTAATCCTTCCCACGACTGTGCACAGAGGCAAAGTGTGTGCACTTGTGCCCGCATCTTGACCTGAGTATCCACTGTAATGCCTCAATTGAACCCTTGAACCCTCCCAGCACTATTTTCATTTGTGGGTAAGCTATCTTATGGTTGGCTTTTGCATGGCCCAAGGCTGACATCTCTTACTCTGCCATCTTGCAGATGTCCCAAATAAAATTTTTAAATCCCACTTTTAATAACCTTCAGGAATAAATATTTATATTATGCGAACACCCTATTCCAATGTTTAAACATGGACAAAATTTTTATGCCTAAGTCAAATGCCATTTGAGGCATCTTGTCTCTAGTGTGTCTTTTCTAAAGAGAGAAAAGTGATTGCCTGTAAATGCTAGCAAAACCCTTTATATCTCTTTGCCAATTTTGATTCCTCTGCCAGAACAAAACAAAACCATTCTCTTTCTCTCTCTTTCTCTCACACATACACTTCAACACTCACTCACACACACATGCATAAACTCCATAGTTAAGAATAACACCTTTTTGAAACTTTAGTTCAATGTTAATCAAACTTTGCCTCATTCAGATCCCTAAACTGCCTCAGTTTAGCTTCTCATTCTGTTTTTTGTAATGCTCTGCTATGCATCTCTTTACTATTCATCAATATAATTGTACTTATTAATTTTCTTTTCTTTCTATCTCTTCTCCTTTTTATTTTTGACTGAGCTGTTTTCTCCTCCTGATCAGGGTCAGTAACTCACTCATTACTCTATTTCCAGTTCCTAATACACTACATGGCATTGAAATGAACAAATTAATAGAAATGAATGAATTTACTTTAAATATCTGTTGCCACTTAAGTTTTCCTTCAAGTCATTAATTCATTTAACAAATATTACTTGAATGCTTATTATTTGTAAAACATTGAAAAAATGATGTAAATATTTTAGAATAAAAATATTTGATGTGTACATTTTCATATTTCATCAATTAACATTTGCTGGGTTCTCTGTGTTACTCATTTTAAATTATAAAAAGGAAATGATGCTTCAAGGCCATATAAATATATACATATATATATATATACACATTCTTAATAAACTGGATTTCTATTATAGTTTATAGTGGTCAGTAAAGAAGTATTTTCTTTTATTATCTATTGGGTCTATACTAGTGTGCTAATGTTCAGTACCTAAATGTAGAGGGTGTATCCCTATGGTTTAACTCACACTTTGGTGGAGCCGTTCCCAATTAACCAGAGACATTTGAATTCCATATCTGTGCCTCATAATGTTGGCAGTCTTCCAAGATGGAACAAATAGTGTGCTTATTAAGCAGGAGGATAAGGCAACCTTCCAAATCATTGATAAAACAGAACTCACCACATGGGACAGCTGTTAATATGTGACCCTAGTTTGTCACATAATCAGTGATCATCATCTATGAGTATGAATTTTCCTATAGTTTTATATTGCACTTATAAAATATTTCATATTTTTATGAAAATGTCATATGAACCTATATCAGAGGCTTTGGTAAAACCTAGATATATGACATGTCTTGTTTTTTCTAAGCCATCACTAACATAAAGAAATTAAACTGTTCCAGGGTGATTAACACTTACAAAATCAGATTAAGTTATGGTTGAATGCCTGTGTCTTTCTAGGTATTTGCTAGGTAATACTTTTATGATATCTAGTAGCTATTTAAATGTCAAAGTTAGTCTGACTAATCTTTACTCAATATGATTTTTAATGTATTTCATAAATTCTACATTTTCATTTTCTGTACAACATGTCCATCCCATGGCATCATACTCCTCAAACACCTTGCCTTTTTTCTCTACTCTTGTTGAGTCCCCTTCCCAGTTTTGCCTTCCTATTTGATCACAGCTAACTCAATCTCATTCTCATCAAACTTAACAAATTTGTGTTTATTTCTTTAACTTGTTTCTCTTTTTCAAAGATCTTATTACTTTTACAGGGAAGGACAGGGACGGAGGAAGAAAGGGAGAGAAACATCAATGTATGGTTGCCTTTCATCTCCCTCCAGCTATAGAGCTGTCTGGAGACCTGGCTTGTAACCTGGCTATGTGCTCTGACTGGGGGATCAAACCAGCAACCTTTGGGTTTGCAGGCCAGCACCTATCCACTTAGCCATACCAGCCAGAGCCTTAATTTGCTTTTTTATTTAAATTTTTTTTTATTCATTATTTTTTAGAGAGAAGGGTAGAGAGGGAGGAAGAAAGGGAGAGAAACATCAATATACATGTGGTTGCCTTTCACCTGCCTCCAGCTGTGGACCTGGCTGGAGACCTGGACTGCAACCTGGTTATGTGCCCTGATTGGGGAATTGAACCAGTGACCTTCGGATTCACAGGCTGGTCCCTATCCACTGAGCCACTAGCTAGAGCCTTCACTTGCTTCTTAATAGTTATTTTTGGAATGCTTATTATTTTAAGAATAGAAACATTTCTGCATTTATAGTGCCTGGTAAAAAGATTGCTGTAGGGTAGGAACCTTAAAAGTAAGTACATGCTGAAGTAATTTATTTTCCTTAAGTATTACTTATCATTTGCATTCTTTTGCCTCCCCCACCCAGCAGATGGTACCTGGCTGCTTCATATGCTCTTCAGGAATTCATAGCAACAGAAAGTGCTTGCACATTCCTTGCTCCCTGCAAGTGACCAAAATGCAATCATTCCACCCTTGCCTTCAGTTCATATTGACAACACTTGCTTTTTGTGCTTTAATACAGTTGTTGACTGAGCTACCCAGACATTCTTCCTCTTTCCTTAGTGATTTCAGCACCTGGTCTACATTTTCCACTCTCTGCTTCATATCTTGCAAAGTTTATGGCTATAGGACATAATTCAATCACTTCACAGTTCCTCAAATTCCCCAACTCTAGTAATTTAATTTCTACTAGCCACAATCACAATCATATAACCCTTCAAGTTCATAAACACTGACATTTTATAGTTTCTCATTTATGACATGTTTTTACAATAAAAAAGGCAGCAGTGGCTAGGAGATTTGACTAAAGGAAACTTAACACAGTTTGATGCCAGGAGGGCTTCAAAACTTCCTTCATATATTAACTTCTGAATCCTTGTCTCAACTTCCACCCTAATCTCCACACCTAATGAATGCCAATTGTTTTCCTTGAGATGTCATTAAACTCCATACGAATTTAGTAAGCATTTTTTAATTTATGAGATAGCAGTTCTGGGAACTTGGCATAAATCAATAAATAAAACATACAAGGCTGTCTGCCATTTTGGAAATAAATCATTTGCTTTAATTCTCTAGTAAAATGTATCACATTCTTGTATTATATATGTTTATAATTTTATGAGATGCTATGTTCCGTGAAATTGTGGAACCACACAAACCCTGCCATTTTATAGCATAAGTAGTATCTCTTTAAGTCTCAATTTCCCCTTTCATGGTAACATAATTTAACCTTATAACTTTGGGGACAGGTTAAACAAGGTAATGCTTAGAGTATCTTGGCTGGTGGCTAGTGCACAGTAAGCATTCCAAATTATATTAGTAGCAGTAGCAGTGATACTTTAGTAGTAATAATACTGTACTAAAAATATGTGTGCAATAGATTGTAGCTATTTATAGCATCCATATTTTTTACATGGCACCATCCTACTGAACAGTAAGCTCCTAAAAGCTAAAGATTCTCTCTCTCTTTTTGTGTGTGTGTATGTGTATGTTTGTATATGTGTGAGGATGTGTATGAACATCTAGGTGGATGGTGCATTGTCAGAATTCACCTTAATTACTATCAGGTTTTTGTTTTCACAATTCTCCTAAATAGTTTATTTTTAATACCTACCAATTCCTTAAAAACAACAAAAAACCCAGGAGAGCAAGTTATAAGATATTGCAAATCTAAATATTCCTATAATTAGAAAATATTTTTAAATTTCTTTCTCCTATTAAGAAAGTTGCTGCCCTGGCTGGTGGCTCAGTGAATAGGCACTGGCCCTTGAACCCAAAGGCCGCTGGTTCAATTCCTAGACAGGGCACATAACCAAGTTACAAGCCAGGTCTCCAGCAAGGTCTGTAGCTAGAGGTAGGTGAAGGGCAACCATACATTGATGTTTCTTTCCCTCTCTGCCTCCCTTCTTTCCCCTCTCTCTAAAAATAATAAATCAAATCTTTAAAAAAAAGTTGTAACTGATTTTTCTGAGCATAATTTAGATTTATTTAAAAGATAGACAACTTATATAATGCATATGAAAATCTCAGCCCTGCTCATTGAAATGGCATATGGAACATATTGTCTAGACATAGACTGTCATCTATAGGGAAGCAAGTCTGAGAAATGTACACATTGGAGGTCATTACAACACTTTTTCTTAAGATACAGTCATCCAGTTTGAGGCCACTGAAATCTAGCCTTCAACCTTTTCAAAGCCTAGATATTCCATACTTGGTATAGTAATAACCAATCAAATGATCATCAGTATGCATTTTAAACCACAATGCAAATATAGAACTTCGTTTGGTGATGTAAACACTTTATAATAATTATGTAAATTTCCTTGGGTAAAGGGCAGCAGATATCAGTACAATTAATATGGTACTTATTTGATTAGGTCCTATCTGTCTCAATTTGCCAAATGCTGCTGGAAAATCTGCCACCTAGTGTCTTTT
This sequence comes from Noctilio leporinus, assembly GCA_004026585.1. NCBI lineage: Eukaryota > Metazoa > Chordata > Mammalia > Chiroptera > Noctilionidae > Noctilio > Noctilio leporinus. Next base: position 29,545 of record PVIW01009679.1, on the reverse strand, counting down.
CTTTCTTATCCACATTTCTGAAATACTAGAAAAAACAATATTCATTATAAGTGAGCCAACCTACTTCGACACAGTTCTTCATAGTTTAGCTATGTTTTATTAGATAGCTTTATGATAATTAGATAACTAAACTGCTCCTGCTACCTTGCTTCAGTACTCTAGATTGTCGATGTGAATATTTGGTAGTGTCTTACATTTGGATAATGTATTTAAATAAACAAAGAAAGAGCTACTGGGTAAGAGTAAGGTTATATGTATTTTTAACTTTGTCAGCAACATGGTAAATGAGCTTTTTTAAAATGTGAGATTTATTTTCTAAATACCAGCTGGGGAGGATAGCTATCTCTGAAGGAGTTAAGCCTCGCTGCTGAAGAAGGCTGTGTTTAATCTCTGTTAGAGCTATTTGTTACCTGCCTCTTCCACCTGGAATTAGTGGTGAGCACAATAATCTTATCAATAGTTCAAAGCAAATCCATCTTCAGATTTCAAATTATAAGACAGCACTATATGGTGCAGAGTGGTCTACCATGTATTATTTCAAATCACCTCTACAATTCTATAAAAACAGATAAGGCATTTGTCAGATGAGATAACTGAATGCTATAAAGTTAAATTACATGAGTTATTTGTCTTAATGCATAAACTCTCAAATCATTTTATTCTTAGTCATGAAATCATATTTTACAGATAACATTAACAAACATATACAATGGAATATAGAATGTAACACAAAGTCCATATATTAGAGGAAGACTAAATCTTTCATAATCTACCTCCTCATTCAAAAACTGTTTCAGTTCACTTTCAAAATTTTTCTATACACATTTTCCATATATTTTATTTTATTATTTTACTATTAACATGTAGCAATAAATTGATTCTGTTCTCTATATAATATGAAAAAAATTGTTTTCCCCATTTCTAATAATTCTTATACATTTTTCTCTGTGTCTTCATGCAGTGTGTATTTGGATTATTTTCATTTTATCACAACAAAAATCACTACAGTAAAGATCCTTGTGCATATTGTTTTAATTATTAGGTATCTTTAATTTTTGTTTAAAAAATATAAGTATGTATCAAAATTTATATATGTTGAATAATGATATATATGTATATCACTATGTTCTTCATTCAATTACTGAAAATATAGATTAATTATTAACTTACTGTTAGGATCTGATTTGAAGAATTGAAGTGAATTGGTTAATTCATGCATATTTAACTGATTAGTAAATCAAGTAAAAACATATTTACTGAGTATTCACAATGGAAACTTATAGACTATGTATTTATAGAAGGTAAGAAATGTGGAAATGATGCTTATTTATTTAAAAACAAAATCTTTATTTTGTTCCAATCACTATTAGACACTTTTTCTGCAATTTTAAGTCTACAGACAATTCAGCATATTATGCCTTATTAACTATTTTTTATAGATAAAAATCTGATCTGATGTTTAAATTGGTAAAATAAACTAATAAATAAAACCCATTTACAAAGTTTGTTAGCAGTAAAGATTTGATTAAAAAATATCTGATGTTAAGGTTAATACCATTCTCATTATACCACATAGTACAAGATGTGTGGCAAAAGTATCAAATTTTTTCCAAGTGTACAATCTCATTATCTACTTGTTTGCTTGGGAATGGTATACACACACACACACACACACACACACATACACACACACATATATATATATATATATATATATGCCTTCTTTTCTTTATTATTATGGTATAATTGACATACAATATTACATTAATTCCTGGAGTACAACATAATGATTTGACATTTATATATGTTACAAATTGATCACTGCAATAAGTCTAATTGCCATCTGTTACCATACAAAGTTGATAAAATGTTGTTGTCTATACTCCGTAAGTGGTTTTTTTTAATGCCTAGATGGTTGTACCTCTTTCATCTATGTTAACTGTCCCCACCCTCTTCTCCCTTGACAACCATTTCATTTGTTATTGTGTATATGGATCTTGCTTGGTTTAGTTTGTTCACTTTTTAAAACTCCACATGTAAGTGAAATCATACAGTATTTGTTTCTTCCTCTCTCTCTGATTTATTTCACTTAGCATAATAACCTCAAAACCTAACCATGTTGTCATAAATGCATAAATAATAAGATATCATTTTATATGGCTAATATTTGTATTATATACGGATATTATATATCTATATATTTCATTATTTTTCATGACTGATTATGTGTGTGTGTATATCCAAGTGAGATCATATATATAATCTCATTTGTCCATTCAGCTATTGATATATCCTATCAGGGGTTATTATCCAAGAATCCATAAAGAATTCATACAACTCAATATAAAAAATTTCAGATAAAATATGAGCAGAGAACCTGAATGGACATTTTTTCCAAAGAAGACATACAGATAGACAACAGGCACATGAAAACATGTTCAGCATCACTATTCATCAGGAAAATGCAAATGAGATATCACTTCACATCTGTCAAAATGGCTATTAAAAATACAGGAAATAACAAGTGTTGGTGAAAATGTGGAGAAAAGGGAACCCTTATGCACTGTTGATGGTAATGTGAATTTGTGCAACCACTATGAAAAACAGTATGGAGGTTTCCCCACAAAAATAAAATTTGACCTGCCATATGATTTAGCAGCTCCACTCCTAAGCATTTATCTGAAGAAAATGAAAACACTATTTTGAAAAGATACATGTGCCCTTATGTTCATTGCAGCATAATTTACGATAGTCAAGATATGTCAGCAACCTAAGTGACATATGGTTTCTTACAACACAATAGTGTCTCATGAATTTAAATATACATTTTTCCTGTAACAAGGACATAATTTAGCCAATTGATTTTTCCACAGCATTAATTAGATGAAGGTATCAATGTTGCAAATTTAAACAGAGACATCTTCTTAGAATCCAAATGTTAAGTTTCTATGAAAAGCTAGAAAGTGGAAATGTAATATTTTAATAAGTCAAGGTTGCTACTAGCAATGTGGAAAATGCTAAAAGAAACATTAATAAATCACTTTGCAGAGCAAAACAAGCAAGGAGGATTTGCCAGAAATAAGAGCAACATAATGAAGCATAACATGGATAAAAATTACTGAAGTTTATTTATTACAAATAGCTCAGTGTGCTTAATGAGGGCTCCTATCATGTTCTGATGAATTTTAAATCTTCAGTTCATCTCCCACACATTCTCTCTAAGCCTCTCTTTATTAAAGCTGCATATACTGTTACAATTGCAGCTGCTGGTTTTCTCCCATATTTTGAAATACTTCATAGATATGGATAACTTATATTTGCCACAGCAAGATCTTCATGAAACATTACATATATTTATTTCATTTCACAGATTAGTATAAATGTTATAAATGGTTTGGTCATGTGGTGCATCAACCCCTCCATGATGGTAAGCTGCACGTTCATATTAAATAAATTAACATATGCCAGATGCCAGAACCCACTCAGTGAAGTTATCTTTTAATTTAATTAATTAATTAATTAAAGAGAGGGGAAAGGTGGGAAAAAGGGAGGGAGAGGAGCATCTACGTGAGAGAGAAATATGGATCTGTTGCCTCACACATGTCCCCACTGGGGACTGTACTTGTAACTTAGGCATGTACCCTGATTGGAAATCGAATTCCTGACCTTTCACTTTGTGGTCCGACATCCACAACTGAGTCACACAGGTCAGGGCTGAGTGAAGATTTTTTTGTGCAACCATGCATTCATTGCACAGATGTGGATAGCTTATTCCCCAGGGAGTATTTACTGACCACAACATCAGGCTGTTTATTGTACCAGCTGCACATCAATTAGAATAAAACCCTCTATTTAAAGGAAATGTACCCAACCACATAAGATAGCAGTTAACCATAGGTGTCCTTTAAATAAAAAGCCACTGAATCTTGTTAAATTGTCAGAGTCACATGTATATCATTATGACCAAATTGTGTAACCTTCAATAATCCTTCCTTTCAGAGTTTTTGGAAAATGCCATCATCATACATTGAAACTAAATGATTGATGACTTGATCAAGTTTGCCTGGATCTTTGTTTTTTGCTTTTATTTCCTTTTAACAATGTGAAACATTAGGCCAGGCTGTATTTATTTTAGAAATGAGTTTACCCTGTGCCTGTGAGTATCTCACGTGTATTGACAAGGCCACAACCAACAGAATTCCTCTGGATTTCTGTTGGAACTCTTCTCACCCACCAAACCCTCTGCATTCTGGAAGATCTGTGAATGTGACAGAGATGTAAGGATCTTCCAACACAGACAAGCACTCTGGAATGGGACAGAGTTCACTCTAGGTTGTTGTGGAAATTGAAGAAGGAGGATCTGGATTCTGTTTGCATGAATCTCATTTGCCTTCCTTTCGTTCTTTGTATTTTTTCACTTATAAAAACATATATCAACCATAGGCCTACAACTAAAGTGAAAATGGAAGACAATGTGCAAGGAAAGTGAAGAGATCTTGTAGTAAGGCCTGGATTCTGTCTCTAACCAGCTGTATGACCTTGAGCAAATCCTTAACCTCTGAAAGAGTAGTTTAGCAGGACCAGCAATTAAACAAGTCAATGTATATAAAGTATGTAGCACACAGTAGACCAGTTCAGGTAGATTCTTTTTTTTTTTTTTAGATTTTATTTGTTATTTTTAGAGAGAGGGAAAGGGATAGAGGCAGAGAGGGAAAGAGACATCAATGCATGATTGCCTTTCACCTGCCTCCAGCTACAGATCTGGCTGGAGACCTGACTTGCAACCTAGTTATGTGCCCTGACTGGGAATAGGTTCTTAATATTAAAGAGTTATAAAAAGATTGCAATAAACTGATTTCATATTATGCTGTAGCAAAGAATGCCTAGAGTATGAGCTTAGACAGTGTATTACTAAAACATGTGTTAGGAAACATCTTTAATGATGTTTGCCTTTGGTAAAAATAAAAAGAGAGAAAAAGAAAAGCCCTGCAATGCTTTTTAGGAGGTCATTTTGTTAGGCCTTGAGATTGTAAAACAAATTACTTGAAATCATTACATAAATTATGTATCTCAAGAATTAAATGTTCAAGTGTTATTAAATTGATTACAAGAAAATGTTTCTTTGAACTAATGCAATAACTTTGTTAGTTTTGCTCCTGGGAAAGGATATTTTGAGCACACAAGATAGATTGAAATAATTGCTAAAACTGGCACTAAAATTAAGGGACAATGACCGGATTTCTTTGTGGCTTTTGGTCTGGCATTAGACTCTTTTTGAGAATGTACCAGTTGGAGCCATGTGTTCATCATAAAGCGTCTAGCCTCTATGGAAACCTGATGGCCACTTCAAAGGATTCCTTGTGTTAAGATCCTGAGTTTTTTCAGGGTATTGCTTCTCTTTCTGTGTATAATGACCACCAGTCAGTACCTGAGATCTCAAGAGCCCAAAACAATTTCTTTAATTTTTCCACCTGTTGAACTGCCATCCACAAAGAAATATGTGAGGAGATGTGCACCATGCCAGAAAGCTTTGCTCCTGATCTGGACACTTTTGAAGTTATGGATGGTTGGTGGTAGGCAAGAAGGTATATGTACTTAAAAGCTAGCATGGCTTTTAGTAGACAGTGCCCAAAAGTATTTTGACATAAAGGAGCAGAGGCACAAGCAATGCTCATCAGACCTTTCCTCTGGCTAACTGGTATTGAAAGAGTCCAATTCTATTAAGAAGTTATTTTTAAAATTACATAGTTATTATTTTGATAATCAGTAAAAGAAAATTATAAAATCATTATTATAAATCCATTAGAACTAAATTTGTCTCAAAGGACATCTCACCCATATGTTCAAATCATAATTAAAAAAGATAATGTCAATAACACAAGATAATGGTCTCAACAATGAGATGATGATGATGTCTGTTTTAAATATTGCTTAGCAACAAAAATTGTTTGTTTTCTTTGTTTCCTTACTTGTTGACTCATCCATCCATCCATTTCTTTACTGAGTGAGTGAGTGGGATAATATTGGGGCATCTGTTAAAATGTAGCCCATTAAAAAGTATACATAACACTGTTGTATTAAACTGGCTGATGGATAGAAATTAGGTCCACTGGACACATCTTTGGCTCAGCCATTGGGCTCACTGAAATGTATTTCTATAAAAAGTTAAATAGTTCTTTTATAGACTTTATTTTAAAATAATTTTAGACATAAAGATATATTGCGAAACTAGTACAGAGCATTCACAAATACTCTTCACATGATTTTCTTAGAATTAAAGACTTAAAGAAACCATTGTGGAATTGTCAAAAAAAGAAATTCACGGTGAAACAATATTATTAACTAAACTACAGTTTATATTCAGGTTTCACCAGTCTCACCGCTATTCTTTAATTTCCAGGAAACAATCTAGAATCCAATATTACATTTAGTTGTGTGTCTCTCTACTTTTCCTTGTCTTTCATGAAACTGGTATTTTGGATAAATCCTAGATAATTATTTTGAAGAATGACCCTCAATTTGAGCTTGTCTGATATTTGTTCATGATTATTTTGAGAATATGTCATAATACTGGGAGTATTTCATGCTATGTCTTATTAAATAATGTTGTTACCTTTGCTCTCTTGGTTATAGTGATGTCTGCTGTGTATCTCCACAAAATAATTACTTTTTTCACTTTGGAATTAATAGGCAGGTGTTTCAGATAAATATTTCTAGATCAAGTCTGGGTTTTTTTTTCCTCAAAAATTTGCCCCCTGACTTTATCATATGTCAGTGGGATTTTTTTTCTCCAACAACAATTACCATAGTGTTTGCGGTGATTTTCTATTTCCTTCATTCCTTCTATATATTTTTAAAAAATTGAATTAATTTCTAATAAAGAGACGTCTTTTGTCCCCAATTTATTTATTTTAATTATTCACATTGCTATGGACTCTTCAATGTAGTGGGAGACCAAAACATGGCCCCACAAAATATCCATGTCCCAATCCTTGGAATCTATAGATAGTAGCTTATAGGGCCAAAAATGTGATTATCTTCCAAGATGAAATGGTTATCCTGGATTGTCTAGATATATCCTAATTAAATCACATGTATCTTGATGAAAGATAGATAGAGAGAGATAGAGAGAGAGAGAGAGAAAGAGAGAGAGACTTTTTTGCTTTCTAACCCTTTCCCAACCACTTCCTATAGGTAAAAGATTCATTGAATTTCCTTTTAATTTTTTCTGAACATGGGTGCATTTTCTTATATCCCTCTCATTCTTGTGAAACAGGTGGAATACAATTTGCTTTTTCACATAACAGTATATCACAGAAATCCCCTTCCTATCAATTTCACAAAGAACAATTGTATAGTGTTCCACCGTGTGAATGTTACAGTTTATTCAACTATTCTTCTCTAGATGAGTATTTAGTTTGTTTTCAATATTTTGCAATTATAAACAAAGCTGGAATGAATAATCACATTTATTATTTTTAAAGAGAGGGGAAGGGAAAGAGGCAGAGAGGGAGAGAGACATCAATGTGTGGTTGCCTTTCACCTGCCTCCATTTATGGACCTGGCTGGAGACCTGGCTTGCAACCTGGTTATGTGCCTGGCTGGAAATAAAACCAGCAACACTTGGGTTCACAGGCAGGCATCAATCAATCCACTGAGTCACACCAGCCAGGGTGTAAAATATATTTTTAAATGGCTATTTACTGTTATTTTTTTCAAAAAGATCATTGTAATAATTTAATAATGACTTGGTACATTATCCAGTGATGATGTTGTAGGCACCAGCCCATGAAAATTTGTTGAATGAAACCCTGTGAGTACATAATATAGTCAAGTGTGTGGACAAAAATGAATGGTAACAGTTGTCTTGCTGGTGTTATGAGTTACAATGATCCTTATTTACTTAAATACTTAGAAAGCTAAAAACTCATCGAAAGTATTGAATTGCAATTAAATTTATATAAATAATGTATGGAATATCTTAGCCATTATAATGTAAGACAGCAATAAACCCCAGAAAATGTATTCAGAAGATACCATGCATAAGATTAAAACATCAAGTATTTATATCCTCTGTAGTTAAAATGTCTAATTTTTGGAATAATTGATTAATCAGATCAGGAAGGAACCTGAATAATATAGATAAATTATTCATAAATGCAGTAAAGATGATTGGATCATAACTGGGAATAAAGCCTTCAGGTTCCTCTAATTATGTTTCTTTTGCAGCACCTGCAATGCTTAGAGTGGGTGATATGGAAAGAGAAGACAATATCCATCTCAGGAGATGAAAGACAGCACAAGAGCATCTTAGGATTAAAAGAAACTTAAATCAAGTGAGAAACCTAGTGTGAAGGAAATATAGTATGATACTGGGAAATCAGCAAGTTGTGTCAGCTGTGTGAAATATTCCACTTGGTGTTTGAGAATTTACCATGGAAAATTTAAGTGATTTTAGGGTACTATTAGTGTGGCTACTAGTGTCTAGACAAGTGTTTATTATTAGGACTTAGAGAAGTAATAAAAATGACATAACCTAGAAAAAGTTTTAAAATATTAATGTCTGAAAATATGACCAATTATTAACTATTAATACCTAATATTCAGATATTGTAATAACATGTACCATAAAATAATTTTAGTATTCCTGAAACACCCAAGGGATTAAAACAAAAATAAGTATATTATTTGATTTCTCTACACACAACAAACAAAATATGATTAGTAAAATATTAATTTTATTTTGTATCATTATTAAAATCAACCTATAAAATATTATATTGACTCTATTGCTGATGGTTGTGTAAATTTACATAATTACCTTTGTTATACTTAGAAATAATTAAAATAAGCCTAATCTGAATCAGCAATTCCACTTTCAAATATAGTCAAAGTATCCCAGACATAGCACAAGAAACCAATATAAAAACATCTGTGTGGGAGTTATAAATAGCAAAATAAGGGAGTGTTTACCTCTAGGAAGACAAAAGATAGGGAATTAAGATCATCAGGGATATGTAAAGGGTTTCAGTTTATCTCCAGAATTTTATTTATTAAAAAATCTGATAGGAGTATGAAATAAAATATAAAAGAATAGTAGGTGTTACTCATTACACTAATAATAATGCTTAAAACTTCCGTTAAATAAAAATATTCAATATAAAAATATTCTTTAAAAATACCCTTCACCCAACACTTTTGGTATATTCCTATATGCCCAATTTATTTTCCAAGAAAATTATAGGCTCACCTTGGCTGGTGTGGTTCAGTGGATTGAGTGCTGACCTGTGAACCAAAGAGTTGGTGGTTTGATTGCATGAGGGCCTGGGTTGTGGGCCCGGTCCCTGGTTGGGGGAGTGCAAAAGGCAACCACACATTGATGTTTCTCTCCTTCTCTTTCTTCCTCCTTTTCCCTCCCTCTAAAAATAAATAAATGAAGTCTCAAAAAAATAATCTCTATCTATCTGCTTATATGTGTATTGCCAACCAGTACTATTTGAATAACCTGGATTTCAGGATGGAAAGAAACCAACTTCTATCATTTAAAGAATCCTATAGATAGTACACAAAGATGATAAATAAGAAGATATTGTGTCAATATATAAAGAAGATAAAAAATGGAAAATAAATTAGTAGAATTTTAAAAATTTAGAAAATAATTTTTGTTATAATTTAAAAGTATATAATTTAATAATGTTTAAGATAAAAATTAGACAGATATTAATCTTTATAGAGTAAATTCACTAGCTTAGTTAAAAGAAAAGTTAAAAAGTATGAAAACCTTTCTGCCATACTTAAGTAAATTTTGATATATCTTATTACACTAATCTAAAACATGGTTAGTCATGAGTTACATGATTATATTACACCTTCTAATAAAATTGTTGCCATGCATTTTAACGTAAATACCATAAAATTTTAATATACCTGGGACTTTATTCTGTGTATATGAATTCTGTATGAAACAAATAACTTTTTAACATTTAAGTGTATGTTTAAGCACTTAGTTTGCTAGTTGGAATTGACTACTAGCAATTTTAAATCATCAGCTTATAATTCAGTGTTGGAGGTATGTTTTAAAAATGTAATGCTCCATTTGTCTGTATTTCATGGTTGGAAGAGCTTAGATATTCATTTGTATTGAGTCTCATATTTTGAAGCATATTGATATGTATTTTAGTCCCTAGAGGTTTGTACAAATACATTTTGATGATAAATGCCATTTATATATAGGCAATACCCATTTCCATTTCCCATAGAATCATAAAACAGAATGCACAGCGTTATTCAATGTGTAAAGGGATATTACCAAAAGATAGGGAAAGTATTCTGTCTCATAGACATTAGCACAAAGGTGATAATATATATAAAATAAATGGTAGTATACCTCAACCGGAGGGTAAAATATATAGAAGAAATTCAGCCATGATGGAATAATGCCAGACATATCATTCCAATGTAAACAATAGAAAACTGGACACATTTCATGAAATACCTCTTTTCAGAAAACAACGTAAATTATATTCACTATGAAAGACAAAAAATGATCTTTAAATACAAACACATGGTAAGATAACAGTGAAAGAAGAGAAAAAAATTTACCATACAAACACAAACACTAAACATAAGAAAGGTTAAATGAACATGCTAAAGTCAGGGGCAAAGTCAAGTTTAGGGAAAGGAATATAACCAGGGATAAAGGGAGACATTTTACAAAGATAAAAAGATGAATTCATCAAGTAAGCATAACAATCCTAAATAGTCTGCATGAAAAATAATATCGAAATACTTGAAGCAAAACCTGACAGACATGAAAGGAGAAACAAACATATCCACAATTTGAATCAGAGATTATAGCACTCTTCTCTCTGTAATTGACAGAACTATTAGGAAAAAATTCAGAAATAATCTAGGAGATGTGACAACATTATTACCTAACATGACCTAATTGACATTTAGAGAGCACACCATCCAACAATGACAAAGTATATGTCCTTTGCATGTACTTTAGAACATTCACCATAATGGATATATATGAGGCTGTAAAACACAGCACACAAATTTAAAAGGGTGGAAATTATACCAAATGTGTTCTGTGATACATAAAAGGAATACACATTGGAAAGAATGTCATAAAACTATCTTTATCTTTAGGAAATATAATATGAACCCAGAAAATCTTAAGAAACCTAGAAAAATTTACTAAATCAAATATTTAAGTTTTGCAAAGATACTGGAAAAAGGTGAATATACAAAACTAAATTGAATTCTTATATTCTAGTAATGAAACCCTGGAAAATAAAATTTTAAATATTATATAAAATAACATTCAAAATAAATTAGATATATATAAATAATATAAAAGGTACATGAGCATATCCCAAATATTTGGAAATTAAATATTACAGTTCTATAACAAGGGAGATAAAAAATATTTTACAATGGATAGTATTGAAAACACAGCATACAAAATTTGTGGGATAGAGCTAAAGTACTGCTTATAAGAAATGTACATATTTAAATAACTTATTAGAAAAAAATAAAATGCTTAAAATCAATACTCTAAGCTTTCATCAAGAACTAAACAGAAAAGCAAATTGACCTCTGTATAAATAAAAAGAGCTTGCAGTGCTCTTTTTGGGAATAGAAAAAAACCATAAAAAAAAATCCCATAGAAAAATCCCTCAAAATTAGGTAAACAATGGAGAAAATTAATGAAGCCAAAAGCTATCTCTATACCACAAAATGTTTTCCTGTGTGTATATTAAAAAGTAAATTAAAATATCTAATGTTTGAATTGGTACCATGACAATGTATTTTGTAATAACATTATATTTTTGTGAACTATCACGCTGAACCCATAGTGGACTTTTAACTTCTTTCTACCCTTTCGCATTGCCACATCAGGGCACATCAATCACGTATCTGCAGACAGAGGCAGCACTGCCTGATTACCCCCACCACCTGCCCAATTGGATTTAGGCGCAGGTTTGACAGAAAATGATAACTAGAAATTATGTTACCTTTGAAGATGTGAGTTACAGAAGTCCCCTGCTTCACTTATTACTACATTTGTAAAGAATTTCTCAAATTACTGCTGATAATGTACTCTGCACATACTTTTATTGGTTTACTGCATTTCTGACTAGAGTTAAGACAGTAGCATCATTTCCAATTGATAGTAAATAAAAAAGGACTGCAAAGAAATAAGTGACTTATCAATATTTGGCCTCAATATCAACACCTCAATCAAGACCTTTAATGCTACATTTAGTTTTTTTACCACTTCATTCAGCAGTAAAAGTCTAAAAAATCCTGACTATTCCAGCCAGGTCAATGGGCATGTATGGAGAACTAACCAGTTTTCTCCCATTGAGTATGATGCTGACAGTGGGTTTGTCATACATGGCCTTTATTATGTTGAGGTTAAGTTCTCTCTGTTCCCAGCTTGATGAGAATTTTTATGCTAAATGAGAGCTGGATTTTATCAAATGTTTTTTCTGCCTCTGTTGATACAATCATGTGTTTTTTCTTTCTTTTATTATTTTTTTTGGTTTTTAAAACAGATTTTATTCATTATTTTTAGAGATGGGGAAGGGGAGGAGGAAGAAAGAGAGAGAAACATCAGCATATGGTGGCCTTTCACCTGCCTCCAGCTGAGGACCTGGCTAGAGACCTGGCTTACAACCTGGTTATGTACCCTGGCTGGGGAATTGAACCAGTAACCCTTGGGTTCGAAGGCTGGTGCTCATTCCGCTGAGCCATAATAGCCAGGGCAGATCGTGTGGTTTTTATCCTTCATTTTGTTTATTTGGTGAATCACATTTATCAATTTGTGATTGCATTCCAGAATAAATTCCACTTGATAATGGTATATGATCTTTTTCAATGCATTGCTGTATTTAGTTTGTTGAGGGTTTTAGCATCTATGTTCATCAGGTATATAGGCCTATACTTTTTTTTTTTTTTGGAGTGCCTTTATCTGGCTTTGAAATTAGGATAATTCTGGCCTTATAAAATGAGTTTGGGATCTTCCCTCCTTTTAAATTTTTTGAAATAGTTTGAGAAAAAAAGGTACTAGTTTTTCTTAGAATGCTTGGTAAAAATTCACCTGTGAAGCCATCTAGTCCAGGGCTTCAGTTTGTTGGGAGTTTATTTATTTTTTATTGCTGTTTCAATTTCACTAGCTGTAATCTGTCTATTTAGATTCTCTGATTCTTCCTGATCTAGTTTTGGAAGATTACATGTTTCTAGGAATTTATCTACTTTGTCCAGGTTGTCCAGTTTGTTGGCATATAGTTTGAAGTATAAGCCAGGAATAAAGACATTCTCCTCTCTTCTTCAAGTAGTGCTGGAAGTGCTGGTTATAGCAATCAGACAAGAAGAAGAAATAAAAGACATCCAAATTGAAAGGAAGAAATAAAGCTGTATTTATTTGCAGATGATATGATACTGCAAATAGAGAACCCCAAAGATTCCACCAAGAAATTACTAAAACTGATAAATGAATTCAGCAAAGTAGCAGGATACAAAATTAATATTAAAAAATCAGTTGCATCTTTATATATAAATAATGAATTAATAGAAGGGGAATTTAAGAAAACATTTCCATTCACAATTGGTTAAACAAAGTAAAATACCTAGTAATAAATTTAACCAAGAACTATACTAGGAAAATTATAAGACACTGAAGGAAGAAACTGAAGAAGATACAAACAAGTGGAAGCACATGCTATGTTCGTGGATAAGAAGAATTAACAACATTAAAATGTCCATACTACTCAAAGAAACTATGGATTCAATGCAATTCGTATCCAGCTTACAGTGGCAAATTTCAAAAGAACTAGAATAAATACTTCAAACATTTATATGGAACCACAAAAGGTCCCACATAGCAAGATCAATTCTGAAAGAGAAGAACAAAGTTGTAGGAATCACATTACCTAATATGAAATTATACTAGAAGGCCATAGCACTCAAACTAACATGGTACTGGCATAAACACAGACACAAAGATCAATGGAACAGAATAGAGAACCCAGAAACAAACCCACACCTTTATAGTCAATTAATACTTGAAAGAGGAAGCAAGCACATACAGTGGGCTATAGTTTATTCTAGTGTTGGGACAATTGAACAGATATGTGCAGAAAAAGGAAACTAAACCACCTTCTTATTGCACACACAATAATAAATTAAAAAGACTTAACTGTTAGACATGAAACCATACAAATCTTAGAAGAAAAAATAAACAGCAAAATCTTGGACATTGCTCATAGCAATATTTTATAGAATGTATATCCCCAGGCAAGGGAAACAAAAGAAAAAAATAAACAAATAAGAATGAATAAGAAAACATCAGCAAAATAATAAGATAACACATAGAAAGCAGAACATATTCACCAATGCATATGATAAAGGGGAAATATCCAAAATGTATAAAGAACTTATAAAACTCAACACCAAAAAACAAAACAAAACAAAACAAAAAATACCCAAACAACCCAATTAAAAAATGGTCAAAAGACCTGAATAGACAGTTCTCCAAAGAGGACATACAAATGGCCAAAAAATATATGAAAAGATGTTCAACGTCACTAGTCACAGAGAAATGTAAATTAAAACCACAATGAGACATCATCCCACCATCCCAGAATGGCTATCATCAATAAATCAACAAACTACAAGTGCTGGTGAGGATGTGGAGAAAGGGGAATATTTGTGCACTATTGATGAGAATGCATATTGGTGCAGCCACTGTGGAAAGCAGTATGCAGATTGCTCAGAAAATTAAAACTGAAACTGCCTTAGGACCCAGCGATCTCTCTTCTGGGAATACATCTGAAGGAACCCAAAACATTAGTTTGAAAGAACACCCCTCTGTTTATTGCAGTGTTATTTACAACCACAAAGTTTTGGAAGCAGCCCAAGTGTCAATCAGTAGATGAGTAGACAAAAAAAAACTATGGGACATTTACTCAATGGGATACTACTCAGCCATAAAAATAAGAAAATTTTACCCTTTGCAACAGCAAGCATGGACCTGGAGAACATTGTGCTAAGTGAAATAAACCAGTCAGAGAAAGACAAGTACCACAGGATTTCACTCATATATGGAATTTAGTTAACAAACTGAACTAACAAGG
Organism: Noctilio leporinus; assembly: GCA_004026585.1. Taxonomy (NCBI): domain Eukaryota; kingdom Metazoa; phylum Chordata; class Mammalia; order Chiroptera; family Noctilionidae; genus Noctilio; species Noctilio leporinus. Next base: position 14,399 of record PVIW01009679.1, on the reverse strand, counting down.
AAAATACAGACAAGCTCATAGATAAAGAGCAAGATAACAGCTAGGTTTTGGAGGAAGGTTAGGGGGTAAAGGGACTGAGCAAAAAGAAAAAAGGACTCATAGACATGGACAACAATGTGGTGATTGCAGCAGAGAGGGGTATATAAGGGGACTAAATAGTAATGGAAAAATACCATAAAAATAAATTTAATAAATAAATAACCAGGTGCTCAGGACTGTGTAGATATTATAAGGGAAGCATAGGACATATTCTCTACCCTCTAGAGCTTTAGAATGTAACTAGATATTTTTATAGAAAAAATGTAGAAGAATGGTGGGGGAAAAGCACTTCATAAAAAGACAGGAAGCCAAAGGACTATTTTTCACTTATTTACTTTTTTTTTCCCTTGGGCAACTTACCTTCTGCTTTGCAAAATAATATAAATGAATCTGACATGTATATTGAACCAAAAAACCAGGCACACATAAAAGTACATTTTTCTAAAAATTATTCTGTTTATATGAGATTCCAAATAGGTAAAATTAATTTAAAGTAGTAGAAGTTATAAGTGGTTAACTTTGGAAAAATATTGATAAAATAATAGAGTGAGGCTTCTAATTGCCAATAGCATTCTATACTTGAAACAGAGTGGTGGCAACATGAGTGTATTCATTTGAGGAAAATCCTAGAACTTTTTTCTAGGATTTTTGAACTTTATATGTAATACATTAGTTTTAAAAAAATGAGAAAAGTTTACAGAGCTTCTATTCAAGATGGCAGTGTAGGTAAATGCAGTACTCGAATTCTACTATGACCATATCAACATTACAACTGAACTACAGAATAACTATCATTGAGAAGACCCTGATACCTAGGTGAACAGATGTACTATGACATAGGATTTACAGAAGAAGCTACCTGGAAATTAGTAGGTGGAACTGAGATGTAGAAAGGGTTGATCCTACACTCATATGTGGTGGTTAAAAGTAAGGAGGGATATCACAGCTGCAGAGGTCCTTCTGAGTATCAAGGGGTCCCAGCCCCACACCAGGACCCCAGTCCTGGGTTCTGTTGCCAAGAATAGAAGACTTCTGACTATGAAAATCAGTAGTGATCATGGCTTGGTGAAAGAGAAAAAGCTGTTGAAGTCTCAGGAATTTCTCTTAAAAGACCACTGCATAGATTTACTTAGATTCACTTGCTCTGAACTCCAGCTATGAGGCAGCAGCTCAAAGGGCGCCAAAGACAGTTGGGGAAGAACTGAATTGTCTAGTTTCAGGGTGAGAGCTGGAGAGGCACTTCCTTCCAGACAGAAGTGCTGGCAGAGGCCATTGTTTCTTTGTTGATCTCCCTCTTTGCAGGTTTAGGCTGGCCCCATGTCTGAGTCTCCATTAACCTAGCTCTCACTATTCACCCTGCCCTGGTGATTCCCTGAGACCCAGCCCCAACCAACTTTTAGGCCCACCCAAACCAATTCCAGTGGTTTTTCCATATAAATGACCTGTATTGGCTCATGCTGAGGACTTTCCAAAATTCTCTCAAAGGTTTACAACTTCCAAACACGCAGTATCTGACCTCAGTGTACCATATACCTCTTGCTAAGTGGCCCTAGGCCTGGAACAAGCCCCAACCACTTGCTTTGCAGCTTGGCCTGTCCCATACACTGCCAAACCCAGCATAAGTGTCAGCCATCTGTAAATCACTTTGTAGTTTATTTTGGGTGCCCCCAGAAAGGGCAGAGGTGATGGCTGATCTTAGTCTGCACCTCCTAGGAGGCCCCAGATCTGGCATACCAGGTGGCCAACTTCAGACCACTCCAGAGAACCACCCAGACATGTCTTCAAGTGATACACTTAAGGAGTGGAATTGGTGGGACCAAAGCCCCAGTGAAACAAGTTTTGCTCCTACAATGCAGCTCCTTCTCTTTAGTCACAGCCAGTCTTCATAGCCAATGAATCTGAAGGGCCTTCCACTGACACACCAACAGCAATCAAGGCTCAACTGCATACAAAAGGAGAGCTCAAATAGCCCAAATGGGGCAGGGGGCAGTGCCTGGAGTGACCAGCTCAGTTGACCAGGGAGGCAGAGCTACTGGGCCCTACTGGAGACCTACTACATAGTCTACCCTACCAAAACTTGGAGACAGAGTAGATACACCTAATTCATAGAAACAAACATAGAGAAACAGTCAAACATTTTCCTAAAAGAACAGGAGTAATCTCTAGGAAACAAACTAAATAATGAAGTGAAGCAAGCGAGTGATCAGATGCAAAGTTCAAAATAATACTTATAAACATACTCAAGGAACATAAGGACAATTTTAACAGCCTAAAAACATATATAATAACAACCACCACCACAATAATAATAATAACAAAGTCATAAATGAACTAAAAATACACTAGAAGGAATTAATGGCAGATTGGATAAATCAGAGGATTAAATCAGTGATTTTTCAAAGACAAGTTAGCAGAAAATATTCAATCATAGCAGCAATTTTAAAAATGAATATATTTTTTTAAATGGTAGTTTAAGGGATCTCTTGGACATTAACAGTAGCCACATCTGCATCTTAGGGTACCATGATAAGAGAGAGAGGAAAGGATTGAGAAGCATTTGAAAAAATAATGACTGAAAAATTTCTTAATTTGGTGAAAACACACACACACACACACACACACACACACACACACGTCCAGGAAGCACAAAGCATACCAAACAGGATGAACCCAAAGAGGCCCACATCACAATACACTATAATTAAAATGGCAAAGATTAAAGACAAGGAGAGAATCTTAAATGCAGAAATAAAATAGTAGTTACCTACAAGGAAGTTTCTATAAACTGTTTGTTGATAATTGAACAAAATCTTTGCAGACTAGAAGGGGTCAATACGAAGTATTCAAAGTTATGAAAAGCAAAGACCTATGCCAGGATTACTCTACCCAGTAAAGCTATCATTTCGTATCAAAGAAAGATAAAGAGCTTTCCAGAAAGAATGAAGTATTATTTCCAAACTAGTATTAGAAAAATTATTCAAGGGCCTTCTTTAAGAAGAAGAAAACACATACCAAAATATGAATAATAAATTACAATAAATACATATATATCAATAATTACTTTAAGCACAAATATATTGAATGCTCCAATTGAAACTACAGGGTGGGCCCTGGCTGATGGTTCAGTGGACGGGCACCAGCCTGCAAACCCAAAGGTCACTGGTTCAATTCCCCAGGCAGGGCACATAATTAGGTTGCAAGCCAGGTCTCCAGCCAGACCCATAGCTGGAGGCAGATGAAAGGCAACCATACATTGATGTTTCTCTCCCTTTCTTCCTTCCTCCCTGCCTTTCTCTCTAAAAATAATGAATAAAATCTTTAAAAACAGAAAATATTTATTAAAAAATACAGGATGACTGAATGGATAAAAAACCAAAACCCTAACATATGCTGTCTACAAGAGACTCACTTCAAATAAAAAGCAACACACTGACTGAAAGTGAAGGCAGAGAAAAAGAAAAAGAAAAAAAGAACAGGGGTGGCAATACTTATATCACACAACATTGACTTTAAAAAAAAGGCTATAATGAGACAAAGAAGCACCCAACGATTCCACTTCAAAATTACTCAAACCACTAAGTGAAAAAGGCATAGACATCCATCTATAGGTTCATTGCAGCATTGTCTACTACAGTCAAAATATGGAAGCAACTTAAGTGTGCATCAATAGACAAATTGATAAAGAAGTGGTAAATATACACAATGGAATATGACTCAATCATTGAAAGAATGAAATCTTGCCATCTGCAAAAATCTGGACAGACTTAGAGGGTATTGTGCTAACTGAAATATATCAACCAAAGACCAATGCCATATGATTTTAGTTATAGTTGGAATATAAGAAGCAAAATAAACAAACAATAAAAAGAGCCTCATAGACACAAAACATTTTGATGGCTGCCAGATTAAAATGTTTTCAGAGGAAGGGTGAAAAAGGTGAAGAGATTAATAAATACAAATTGATAGTTACAGAATAGTCATGGGGATGTAAAGTACAGCATAGGAATATAGCCAATAATATTGTAAGAAGTATGTATGGTGTCAGATGGGTACTAGTTTTATCAAGATATTCCGATCTGGGTTGTACACCTGAAACTTATATAATGTTGTACATCAAATGTAATTGAAAAATAAAAATTATTTATATTTAAAATATTTAAAAGATGGAAAATTAAAGTTTGCAAAACTTGTTTATTTCAGAATCAATATATCTGAGAAACATCTTCTGACTATAAACAACATATACAAGTCATCAATATAAGAAGTAAAAGAGGAGGCATCACATAGTTTCAAAAAATCATTAAACATAGCTAAGAAATAGAGAATTTATGTTGATAATTTGATAGAGTAGGTGAAGTCAACAAATTCATGAAAAGAAATGAATTCATAAGTTATTATAACCAACTCAAGAAAAAATAAAAAGCCTTGATTTCCCCAAATTTATTAAATTAATTTTATAACTAAAAAATTATTTTCATAAAGATAATTGTGCCCTGATGGCCTCAATGTTAAAATTCCAACCAACATTTATGAAATAAATGTCAATGTACACAGCTATTTCAGGAAATAATATGAAGAAGTATATTCCATTGCATTTTATGTGCACAAAAATACACCAATAATCAAAGGAGAAAAAAAATGTCGTATGAAAATGAATCTTTTCCTTATGAACGAAGAATCAAAATGCTTGAAAAAATATTAGCAAAGCAAATCAAGCTAAACATAAATTTGTTAATACATTATGACAAAGTGGAGTTTATCAAAGGAATATAAGGTTGTTTTAACGCTTAAAAATATTAAAATACTACACAATATTAATAAAATGAGAAAATCATATAATTTTCTAAAAAGCCTGGCAAAATGTTATTTTAATATACATTTAAAATAAATTTTAAAAATCTTAGCATGTTCCTAACTTAATAAAGGGCACCTCTCAAAAATCTGCAACTAAGCCAAGTCTCCAGCCAGGTCCTTGGCTGGAGGCAGGTAAAAGACAACCATACATTGATGTTTCTCTCCCTCTCTGTCTCTCTCCCTTCCTCTCTCTCTGGAAATAATAAATAAAAAATCTTAAAAAAAAAGCATCTTCAACTAACATCCACCTACTGATGACTGATTGGTTCCTTCCCTCATTAATACGCCCATCCACCAAATAGGAGGAAGGCAAAAAATTTTTTTTCCCTTTATTATTATTTTTATATAATAAGATACTTGAGTTTTTGTAAGTTAAAAAAAGAAAGAAAAGCATATTGGAAATAAAGTACACTTGTTTTTATTTACAGAAGACATAATAGTCTACATAAAAATATCTGTATCTACAAAATAGCTACTATGCTACTTGAACAAATACTTGAGATTAATAAAGCAGCAAGATAGCCCTGGCTCCTGGCTCAGTGGATTGAGCACCAGCCTGAGAACCCAAGGGGTGCTGGTTCGATTCCCAGACAGGGCACATAATCAGGTTGCAAACCAGGTCTCCAGCCAGGTCCTCAGCTGGAGGCAGGTGAAAGACAAAACTATACATTGATGTTTCTCTTCCTTTCTTCCTTCCTTCCTTCCCTCTCTCTAAAAAAGAAAATAATAATAATAAAGATATTTTTTCAAGTAGCAAGATAAAAGTTTATTTTACCATGTTTTAAGATACAAGTTTATTATACAATGAACAGTTGTAAAATAAAATTTTAAATGCAACATTATTTACAATAGTATCTAAAATTATGAAACACTTGTAAAATTAGGCAGGGTAGGGAAAGCAACAGGGGAAAATTGGGGCAATTGTTATAGAATAATAATTCAAAAAAGAAAAATATGTGTTTGACTTGTACAATGAAATCTATAAAACACTGCTGAGAGAAATTAAAGGTCCAAATAAAATGAGAATTAAATTCGTGGACTAGAATAAGTGTTAAGATGCCAAAGATGCCAGTTTTCTCCAAATTGATTGATGAATGTATTGTAATACTAATCAAAATTAAAATTTAAAACTCAGAAATTTTAATTGGTTCTATCACATTGGAAAATACTTCATACAGTACTTTATAAAGTTAAATATATACTTGTTATAAAGTCAAACAATTTCATGACTAAGTATTTACTAAAAAAAAGAAGTGAACCATGATTATATGGAAATGTACTGAATATTTATAGCAGGTTTATTCCTAGAATAGCAAAAATTGTATCCAACATAAATGCCTATCAACAAATGGTTAGACATAAAAATTGGATTATATTCATAAAAAGAATTATATTTAGAAGTGAAAAGAAATGAATTAATGATAACAATGTCAATGAAATCTCAAAAACATTCTAAGCAAAAGAAACCAAACATAAAGAGCATATACTACAGCTCCTCCAAATAAAAATAATCTAATCAATAGTGACATAAGCAGGTCAGTTCATGTATGGGGCTAGACATGGATCAGGGAGTTAGTAAAAAAGAGCATAAGGGAACTTCTTGAAATGATAGAAACATCCTAGATTGTGCTGATGATCACTCTTAGAATGGATATATTTTACTATAGATAAATTATACATTGATAATATTAATTTGAAATATATTTGAAAAGAAGAGAGACATTTTCACTTAAATACAAATCAAATTATGATTTTAATAAGATAAACATTAATTTCAAAACTATATTTATTAGTATTATAATTTATGCTCTATTTATCTCAAAAGATAGTTGACTGCTTGTGGTTTGTAACTTTATTAAGGGTCAACAATAAACAATTTACCTTTGATTTATGTTTTACTCACATACCTGAACATAAAACTATGAAAAATAATTTTCAAAATATATTATCTTTAGTAATTTTCAACATTTTTCTGAGATATGAATTTAGCATATGAATAGGAATTATGGAGATATTTAAGTTATGAAAACTATATCCTACCATCTAAAAATGAATTCATCAGCAGAGGCAGACTGAAAGTGTCCTTATTAAAGCAGGTGACAAAATTCGTTATGCCCAAGTCCTTTTATGTCTGGGCTCTGTTTGCAATCTGCAATGAAGAGCAACCTTGTGAATTCATGGTAATTTCCTAGAAAGGAAAATTGGCCTGTCACATAATATAGTTCTATTTACAGCCTTAGTTTTATTTGAAAACAGTTAACTTCAAGATAGTGCACGAAGCATATGACTTTTTAAATACCTTTGAAACTGGGAGCAAATCAGTGTGGCCAAAGATGATTGGTTAGAGAAGTAATCAGTTAATACATTAAATAGTGACACCAAAGGGGGTATATTTCATGCTACAGCCAACCCTACCAATGGAAAGGTTCATTTGAATTTTGGGTCTTTATGCCCATGATAACTGTGTCTGCTTTGAATGCAAGGTGATCACTATGCTTTTGGGAAAAAAAAAAAAAAACAGAAAGATTACCTCTGTATAACAAACTTCATCAAATACAATAGGGTTCTTATTTTAAAGTGAGAAAAATGTAACAAAGAAAACCAAGTGTTATCAGGATCAGAGTTTAGGGGAATTAGAAGATACTATAGAGAACATAGAAATGAAAATAAAGCCTTGGCTGGTGGCACAGTGGATAAGGCCCTGGCCTGAGAACCCAAAGGTCGCTGGTACGATTCCCAGCCAGGGCACATCACCAGATTGCAAGCCAGGTCTCCACCCAGGTCCTTAGTTGGAGGCAGGTGAAAGGCAACCATACATTGGTGTCTCTCTCCATTGTTGCCTCTCTCCTTTCCCCTCTCTCTGAAAATATTAAGTAAAATCTTTTTAAAAAATGAAAAAAAATAAAAATAAAAAAGCACCTCCATTATGCTGGAAGCTCCTAATGATTAAAAAAATGCTTTAAAGCACAGGCTATAGGTGTTTTGTATAATTTAACAATCATCACAAGCACCCTGTGTGATTGTTGTCATCACCTTATTGCACAGAAAATATGAGTAAGATGCCCCAGGTCTGCATAACAAGTAAACTGTGAAACTGAAATATGAATCTTAACAGTACAGCTCTAGAGCCCATGTGATTATCACTACACCTTTTTTCTTACATCTTTCTACGCTTATCTTCCTCACAATGCTTACAGCATCCTCTCAAAGGCCTCCTGCAGCAGCAGCACATTCTAAATGTCTGGAACTCGGTTGAGCCAATAGACAGTCAAGGTCAGAGAGGAGAGGATGAGAGAGGGAACTGCACCAGTGGAGGGAGCTACAAGGCTCTTCCAACAATGGATGTGCATAAATCTTTTGGGCATTAAGGTTCACTTGGGAGGTGTAAGTCAACTTGTTACTGCAGCCAGTGGGAAGAAATATTCATCATAATTAATAATAATTTGCTATGTGGACAATATAGAGGGTTATAATTCTAAACTGACATAACCAAGTTGAAAGGTACTATTGAAGGAGGACATATTTTCAACATGGCAAGAAATATATCCTTACTTTGATCCTTTTTTACCATCTACTAACCATTTACACTGACATGTATGGGAACAATTGGTGTTACAGGAGGTCAAGGGTGCACCTCTGAAGATTTTGAGAATAAATGAGAAAATACAGAACTTGATATCTAGAAGGAATTTGTAATGTTATAAAAACTGATTATTTGTGTATTGGTTTATAAAATTGGATTATTGACTAGGAAAGAAGTATATTTCATTAGACCTCTTCAATAACATTTTCCTTTGGAGAGTAGCTTATTTTATTGGGACCAGAATAGGATTACTTAAACAAATATGCAATTTAAAAACCTAGACCTATTAAGATTAGAGGCCATGAGTCATATAGACCAGGCAGAGATAATCCCATACCTTTCCTAAAATGAAAAAGGAAAGAGAAAATATGGAGGAAATAGATAGAGTAATTATTTCGATTAAAAATATCATTCACTGAGCACATATTCACTTGATCCAGAAAGTTTTCTAAATAATTTACAAAGAATATCTCATTATATTTTCCAGTTACCTATTGATGAATAACAAATCACCCCCAATTCAGCACAATAAGACAAAAACTTTTGTTCTTATGCTCTTGCATTTTGCTCCAAGGTGTCCAAGTCCTCAGCCAGGGAGACATAAGTGACAGGGGACTACCGTCACAGAATGACGCATTTTCACTTAGATAGGAAGCCTCAACTGCTGTGTACAATCATAACTGTCAATTGTACAAGACCTTATTCTCAGCATGAAAGCTCCAAGGTTGTCAGACTTCATTCATTGTGGCTCAGGGGGTCAGAGAGTGTTCAAACAAGGGAATCATGACCTCCTATTCAATTTCATTAAATCATGAACAGTGAATGTTTTAACAACACTACATTTTTTTTCCTGTAACATACCTATTTTCTCTGATCCAAATTGCCTTCTAGACATACCCAAGAATTTTCCATACTATAAGTTACAGCAGCAAAATCCAGAATGTCTTCCTCTTCTTCAACTTTGTGATGAAATGGAAAGATGTCATATTGAATATTAATACATATTTTTAGAAATTTAACTTCTAACTTTGTTCCTGAGCAACATTGTATCTTGGCCCATCTTAGGGCTTCATTAAATAATAAATTTCATTAAATTTATTACTAGGTTGTACTACTTTTCATGTCACCTGGTAAAGTCTTATCCTTCATTGAGGCAGTTTAAATGTCACTTTCTTGTGACATTCACCACCCCTTCCCAGAAGATGTCTTCACTTGTGCCTGGTAGCAAACTTATTAACAATAAGAAAATGGTACATAATAACATACTTGAGTATATCCAGCTTATAGACTCATACTCCGAGAGTAAAACAGTGGTTGCCGAGAGCTGACGAGTAGGAGAAATGGGGAGATGGCTGGGCAAAGGCTACAAACATCCAGTTGTAAGATGAATAATTCTGGGGATTCATTGCACAACCATAGTGATTATAATTAACAATACTGTGTTACGTACATGAAAGTTGCTAAGAGAGGACATCATAAATGCTATCTCACATACATACACATACAGTACACACAATGCTAGTTAGGTGAGGTGCTGGAGGTGTCAGTTAACCGTATTGTGGTAATCATTTAGCAATATATGTTCATTGAATCACACGGGATACCTTAAACAAATATATTTTTATTTCAATAAAGTCAGGAAAAATACTGTAAATATATCTGTCATAAAATGGTTACCATAGTATGAGATAAAATAAATAAATAAAATGGTTCAAGAAATGAAGCCAGAAATTTTTGAAAAGCAAATTAAAACATGACGACAACAAAACCATCTATCTTTAAAAGGGTAGAGGCCAGCCATATTTCCTTCATGTTAAATATGACAAATACGTAATAAATATTTGGGTTGTGATCCATAGTAAGAAGTATGGAAACAGCTGGGAAGGATGTTAATGGAAGTAGAAGTAGGATAATTAAGAGAGAAGTGGATTTGGTTGACCAAGTATTGTTGCTGGCAGACTTGCTGTAACTTCCCCGAAGAGCTTCTCAGAAATGCAGAATCCCAGGTACCACCTTAGACCTATTGAATCAGAATCTGCACTTCAAGATCTCAGAGTGACTTATATGTCCACTTAGTTTTGATAATCACTGAGCTAAAGATATCAAGCCTTTTTTCAAAAGGTCCTGCAAGAACCTTAGAGCTGTTAAGTTGCAACCTAGGAAGCTAAGGTACCACCTACTTGTTTGTCTCACCAGATCACATTAATCCAGAGAAAATGACAAAATTCCAAATTTAGTTCACTTAGAATTACCATCTTATAATGAATAATGAAAAATTCAAATTAATTTGAGGAACTTGCTTCAATGTCTTACTAATTAATTTCCCAAATGGTAGCAGTTGTCTTAGATTATGAAGTTTTCCAGATTGCGAAGATTCAGTTGTGGATTTTGATCAATTTCTGGATGTCAATTAATATCTGTGTTAACTTTATTCAGTTCAGGAATCTGGTGATGCAATCTAAAAGACTTTTGTATTTATCAAGATCAGTCGGCTAAAAAATAAATAAATAAATAAATATGGAGAAGCCTAAATGTGATATTTGCAATGGGTGTAAAATAAGAATAGTGGATTGTTGCTTTTTGGCTGAAAACAAAAGTGTCCTGGATGGATGTTTCCCAGATGTAACCAAATGTTTCCACAATAACCTTTAAGCAACTTACTTTTCAAAATTTGTGAAAAACCTTTTTTTATTGTTATCAGTTATATTTATGGATCACATCAATGTTAACTGTTAAGATAATGCTCTTATGTGACTTTCACTTTATTTATTTTTTGCTATGTGTAATGAATACATCAAATAAATGTCTTTTTTCCCTGAGGCTACCTTAACTTCAGGTTAAAAGAGAGAGAGAGAGATAGATAGAGAAGAGAGAGAGGTAAGAAGGATCTATCCTCTTTTTGACCTGGTGACAACCCAAAAATAAAATTAATATTGATTACACTTAGTCTTTCATTCTAAACAAGAACAAATGCTTTAAGTGTGTATAAATGTTTGTAGTAAGCCCATTATTGATGGACTTTAAATACAAGAGCGTCGTGAGAAAGAATTATGGTTCAATCATGAAAAGAGAAAGCAGTAATATAATTTTGCAAGGCTTCAGGCCATAACTAAACCAAATTGTTTTTTTCAACAATAATTCAGACAACATAAACCATCAGTATGACTATTGTAATCACATACCTATCTTTGTCTCTATTTGCATAATCTAAGCATTGCATATATCTGTAGCTATCTGCGGTAGGCAGAATAATGGCCCCCAAAGACGTCCACATCCTAATTCTTGGAAGCTGTGAATATGATGTTACATGATGAAGGGCAATTAGGCTGCAGCTGGAATGAAGTTTGATAATAAAAAGAACTTAACAGAGAGATTTACTTGGGTTGTCTGGATGGACACAATACAATCACTAGGATCCTTTAAAGTGGGAGTGGGAGACGGCATGGAGATAGCAGCATGAAAAGGGTCCCGCTATGTGACTGGCGTTGAGGTGGAGGGAGAGGCCATTAGCGGAAGAATACGGGCAGCTGCTGAAACAGAAAAGGTAAGAGTATGGAACCTCTCTTAGAGCTTTGAGATAGAAATACGCCCTGTCAATACTTTGATAGTCATGGAAGATCTGTGTTGAACTGATATTCAGAAGCAGAAAATAACGAATAAAAACATTATCTTGTTTAAACTGTTCGGTCTGCGGTATTGTCATAGCAGCAATATAAAATGAATACACTCTTATCATGACTCCTGCTTTAACATTCCAACTACAAAATAATAATCCCTACTATGTAGTATGTATTGAACCTGCTATATACTAGGAACCTAAAATGTATTATTTTAGTTCTTACAACTCTCTTCAAAATGTTATAAATTTGTGAATAAGGAAATTAAGCCTCATATGAAAAACTTGTCATCAAGTAATGGTTGAGCAAGATTTGAACATAGTGATTTTCAAGTTATTTTGAAATCTGAATACTTTCTACCACATCCACCCTCTCTCAGACAGCAAGTACAATCCTACTTTAATTGAATTACTCAAATAACTGTTTGAATCATCACTAGATAAGAACCAAAACAGGAACTATGTGGTTATGTTTTATCTAGACACAATCTATAAATCTCAATAATTAAATATGTTTACTGTTACAGAATTCAGTGACAAAATATCTGTGTACGTAAAAATCAAATAAATGTGTGCCTGTCTTTGGAAAAGCATACCTAGGCTTTTTCTACATGAATTATTATTTGTGTTGACTTCAAACCATTATTTCATGTTTATATCAAGTGACCAGAAAGGTCAAATTTATGGCTCAAATACTGTTTTGCAGTATTTCATATACTTCTTTCATGACAAGGATATTCTTTTCTAAATAATAGAGTATAAAATGCTTCCTTGGGAAGGTTCTACTACTGTGATTATGTTGGAATAATCATAATACACTGTTACTTGGGTTGGCATGTGTCCCCTCAAGCATTCCTTTGTCCACAATATTAAAAAAGTATTTCCTAGTACTCTTCTGTCTTCCGGTGGCTTTATTATCTGGTAAACCTGCAGACCTCTCTTTATAATCTGTGATGTTGCTCTGTGTGTTTTTTTTTTTTTTTTTTTTTTTTCTTTACACTTTCTTGTCTCTCTTTGCTGGAGGTGCAGAGGTCAGAACTGGCTAAAGGAGCAATACCAGCACTACCTCTAGTTCTGCTGAAAGCAGTGTGGATAGCTACAATTTGAAATCATGTGCTATGTTTCCAGCATTACTGTTTTTAGACAATCCACTCAGTAGCTCAGCAGGCACTTTTAGTGCCATCTTGCTAGCTATGAGGATTGTCAGTTGGTATGTAGTTCAGATCTTGGCCTCTTCCTTAGCTTTCAGAATGAGGGCCTCTTAGCACAGCAGATTGCTCAGATCCTAGACAGAAAGGACTGAATTTCATTCTTCAACAGACTGTTAAAGAAGAGGTCCCATCTGGTAAACTCAGTAGGTTTCTTATTCCTATATGAAACAGCATGGGAGGACGTTGTAGTGGTGACAAAATTCATGAGGATTTAGTGAAGATATAACTAGCCTTTCAATGATAATTCAGGGCTAATTAGACATGGATTCTTCTGCTGCAGAAATTAAAATAAAATTTTAGAATGAATTTAAATAAATCATCATGCTTATCCTTGAATATGTTGGCTTACAGATTATGTCTGTGGTAGCTAATTTTTTTTCTATTTCTTTTTAGACCAAAAAAAACAAGAATTATAAATTATTTTTCAATACCTTTGATTCTAGGAAGCTAAATTTTATTATTCAAATGTAAAGTTTTTGTAACTGTAATACATAGTTAATAATATAAAGGAATTTTAAGAATTTGAGACTCATAGAAAAGCTGAAATTTTTTAGTGTTAACTTGGGACCCAAGAAGTAGGACAACTCTTTCTGCCACATAAAACAAAAGTAATTATTACATCCCATAATGTGTTCATTATTATACACATATAATAATTATTATTGTATAATCATGTGTATTATTATACAATAATATCCCAATCCTTCTTTTTACATGACATTAGCATATTTGAAAATAATCTAAATATTTTGGAAGATATACAGATATACAAATTCTTCCAGTTACCACTGCTCAATTATTTGTTATTTTTTACAAATGAAGAACAAAGATCTACAAGTTTACCCACATATCTTAAACTCAACAAGAGTAATTTAAGAAAGAAATAGTACATCATTATATTTTTTTTTTTTTTAATTTTATTGTTGTTGTATTACATCCATCCCCTTTTTGCTCCCCTCTGTCCCCCCACCCACCCACCCATTCCCCGCAAAGTCAATCCCACCTGTTGTCCATGTCCATGGTTCCTTTATACTAGGTTCTTGTCTAAGCTGCTCCCCATCTTTGCCTCTACCTCTCCCTCCCCCCTACCCCGTTC
>PVIW01009678.1:0-50100 GCA_004026585.1 Noctilio leporinus | reverse complement strand
CGCGCCGTGGCGGCGGACCATGCTCATCACGCTCTGCTACCTGTACCTGTGGGCGCGCTGGGGGCGCCGGACGGCCGCGCTTGTGCGCACCACCGTGCGGCGGCTGCTCGCGTCGCGCTGCTCCTTCACGTTCTGCGGCGTGGCGGCGCAGCCCCGGGACGCCCGCGTGTACCTGAGCCGCGGCGGCCGCGTCTTCTGTGTCAGCGAGAGCCAGGTGGGCGGGCAGCGGCCGGGGCGGGGCCCGGTGTGGGCGGGGCCTGCAGGGGCAGCAGGGCGGGGTCGTGGCCTCAGGCCCCCCATCCGGCCTGCGGAGCCGGAAGCGCCCTGGGGAAACGCCCTCCGCGCCGGCGCGGGCCGAGGGCTGGGGTCCCTGTGAGCGCGCCGACCCGGAGCCCGGGTCTGGGGACCGGAGGTCGGACACTGAGAGGGGACTGCGCGCGGGGCCGAGCGGGTGGACGCGGGGCCGAGCGGATGGATGCGGGGCTCCCGGCATTCCGAGAGAGCTGCTCCCCTGTGGCCGAGCCGTGGCCCGGAGCTCTGCACCCGGAGCCCCGCGCACTCAGCCCCCGACAGCCTCGGCCCCGCGTGGGCTCGAGTTGGGTGAACCTGAACCCAGAGAAAGACAGCAGCCCCAGCTGTCTGCCAGGTCTCCCCAGGGGGGCACAAACGGCCCGTCCTGTGTCGTTTGCATCATTTTCCCATCATTTCCCAGCCGGGGCACCCCGCCGCCTGTCCCCGCAGCCGGGGGCACCCCACCGGTTGTGCTTGATTTCAGTTTGCTCAGTCTTTGTTTTTTGACCCAATACCTAGGCTGGTGACTGCCAGTTCAGCCGGCCTGCGGTTTAATCTGTGCAAAACCTCTGCCCTCTCTAAAAAGAACTCGAGTTCTTTCCGTGCAGATGTTGGCAGCGGCCTTGAATCCCGCTGCGGTTCTCTGCGCACTTCCGTTGAGGTCACTGCCATTATTGTCATTGAACATTTCGAAGTGTTTCGCCTTTCATCGGGTTCTTGCCCCTTTCTTCCTGCAAGTTGAGCTAAAAACCTCATTTTTAGCGTTAAAATGAGGTTTTCTGTGTGCGTAGGCTAACACTGGGTGAGAATTAAAATCTTCTCTCCGGGTTGAGTATTTTTATGAGGTTATGCGTAGGTATGGGAGTACACCTTGCTGCCAGTCTAGTGGAAGGCACAGAATATGAGTAGCTGTGCCTCAGGTCTAAGAGCGGGCCTGGCCGCTACCACCTAGATGCTAGGGGGTGAAGTTCATGTATTATGTACAAGTGGACCCCTGAAGGCAAGAGGTTGTAATTCTCCCAAGGGACCCTGGAGGAGAAGGATGATCAAGTGAACAAAAATGGAGGGTAGATTTTTCTATTGCCCCGATTTCTGGACTGGATCTTTTGCTTAAACAAACAAACAAACAAAACTTTAAGGATTAGAGTGGACATTTTGAACATTCAAAAATACCGAGAGGGCTTTAATTTTCTCGGGAGACGGTTTTACTTTGGGATGTTTCCGTGACTTTCCTGGTCTTCTGCTTCCCTTGGAAGCCCAAGGGAGCCACCACTTGCTGGGCTCCCAGTTCTTTGCATAGTTAACTTGACCTCGAAGCTTTGCTCAGATATCACTGTCTCACTACCCAGACTGGAGGGGACCAGCTTGCTGGTGCCCTCCGAGTTTAAATTGCAGTTCATATTTCCAGTTGTTAATGTTTTCTCCCCGGGGTCTGGGCCTATTTAACTCTGCTTCTTAACCTGTGATAATCACTCAGCATTTCAGTGAATGAAGGAGAATGATTAGTGGTTGTACGTTAAGCCCTGATGTTTAAGGCCTACAACTGGAAAGCTTGACAATTTATTTTATTTATTTTTTAAAAAAGATTTTATTTATTATTTCCAGAGAGGGAGAGAAACAGAAATATCAATGAATGGTTGCCTTTACCTGCCTCTGGCCAGGGATCCAGCTGGAGACCTGGCTTGCAACCCGGTTATGTGCCCTGGCTGGGAATTGAACCAGCGACCTCTGAGTTCGCAGGCCAGCACCTTATCCTCTGTGCTACCAGCCAGGTCATGACAATTTATTTGTGATTAGCTGCTGATAGCCTCACTGGGAGACATGCTTATTGATTTTAGAGAGGGGAAGGGAGCGGGAGAGAGAGGGAAGGAAACACTGAAGTGAGGGAGAAGCACCCCCACCAGAAAGCAAACCCACAACCAAAGCATATGTTCTGACCTGGAATCGAATCCACAACCTTTCGGCTTAAGGGACAATGCTCCAAGCAACTGAGCTACGCTGGCCAGGGTGGCTACTGTTATTTTAAGGGTTAGAAGCTATCACAGGACTGAGGCTTTGGTTCGGTGTATTGTCAGTCTACCTGGACTGAAATGAATGGAACTGAATCTTACGCCTTTTTGTTGTCTTTTTATTTTACACGTTCAAAATTAGATGCATACATGCGGAATGTATGTAATCAAAGGTCCCACAAGAATTGATAAATATAATCCAAGGCTGGGAAGTTTAAAGTTTTTGTTTACTGTGTACATTTTCTATGTTGGGAGTAAAGTGGACAGTCTCTTTTTTGATAATTACATTTACTCACATAGAGGAGTTTTTTTCTCTTCCCAGTTTTCATTCCTTTATTAGCTCAACAGATAATAAGCATGTACTGTGGGCCAAGTTACAAGGCTGGTGGAAATGCCTTTTGATCTTTCCAGCAAGGGCTGAACTGATTCGCAACACTGGGGAGCCTGACCCAAATGCCTGGTTTTTTTTTGTGTGTGTGTGTGTGTGTTGTTGTTTTTGTTTTTTGGTGGTGATGCTAAGGCTTGCCCCCTACAATCTTAGATTTCAGCTTTTTCTGCTCTGGGTATGTCTTGTTTTTAGTTGGTTAAAGCCTTAAAATTGATGCTGTCTTTTTAGAGAGATTTCAAGAAGGACGGCAGAGATTAGTGAACTTGTCTAATTTTCCAACCAATCTTGGAGAAAATGGAAGAAACTTCAGGCTTCTTTTAGCAACAGGCTTGTCTACCAGGATGTGCTCTGAACCTCCTCAGCTTTACATGTCCCTCCAAGTCATCCTTTGGAAAGCTCCTGCATGCTCTAACATTAAAGAATGGTAGGAATCAGCCCAAGTTCAGAACCGATTACTTGGTAACAAATATCTGGAGGTGTTAAAGTTGTTATGAGTTGCGGAGGGGATTTTGCAGCTGTTTGAATAGCCACGGTTCACAAGAAACAAGAAGCGCAGGGTGAGTGTGGTCATTAGGGGGGCACAGGGTACCCAGCCTTATGTAGTTCCCACCTGGAATTATAAAGGAGGGACATCCTGGACGTTGAGGTAAGTGGCAGCTATGGTTTGAAGTGGTGTTAAATCCTTTTTTAATGTGTTTTCTTTCTCTGTCCAGTCCGCTGATGACTTGAACAAGTGGGCCCTGTTTCTCATTTCTCCTCTGGTACTTGAAGCCGGACACGTAGCGTTTGTGACGGAGAGCATTTGGGTGCAGGGTGAGAATTTACGGAGGCCATCTTCGGAAACCGTGAGTAACACTTTTCACTGCGTGTTGTAAGGAAACAGTGTGTCTTAATAAACACTGTGTTTATTTACTTGTTTTCATGAGTGCATTTTCCTCGTCTTTTTGACCCCCTTTCTTTTTGGATATTTTGGGTTAAATTAAAATATATTAGTGAAATTATTTTTACCTGTTCTTTTTTATGTGGCATCTGTGCGGCTGTGTCTGTGGCCCACACTGATTATATCAGGCAGCATTGCTCCAGTTCCCCAGGTCATTTAGTCCATCCCTGGCCTAAACAGAAACCTTCGAGGCTGAACGTTGTCCTGAAAGAGCCATGTGCTGCTAGGAAAAGAACCCTGTCCTAGGACATACAGTCTGAACACCAGCACGTGGGCTGATGGAGGCAACAAACATACCCACCTGCCTCCACTGGGGACCTGGCTTGCCACCCAGGCATGTGCCCTGACTGGGATATTGAATCAGCGACCCTTGGGTTTGCAGTGGTGCTCAACCCACTTAGCCTCACCAGCCAGGGTGAGAGTATTTTTTATTATTGATTTGAGAGAGAAAGAGAGGGGAAGAGAGACATTGATGTGAGAGAGAAACATTGATTGGTTATCTCCCATATGCTCCCTGACCAGGGGTTGAACCTGAAACCTAGGTACGTGCCCTGACCAGGAATCGCACCTGCAACCTTTGGGGCATTGCAGGGTGCTTCAGCCAACTAAGCCAACGTGTTCAGGGCTTTTTCTTTTTTCGATAGCTGCCTGGAAGTTGATTCCAAATAAAAAAAAATATTTTAATTGAATTTATTGGGGTAACATTGGTTAATAAAATTATATGTTTAAGTGTACAATTCTATAATACATTGTCTATATACTGTATTTGTGTTCACTACCCAAAATCAAGCCTCCTTTCGTCACAGTTTATCCCCACTTTACCCTCTTCTGCCCTTGTACCTCCTCCCAACCCTTTGTCCCTCTGGTAATCAGTATACTATTATATAATATGTATCTTTGAGGGTTTTTTCTTCTTTTTTGGCTTACTTTCTTCACATTTTTTACCTAGTTCCCCAGCCCTTCTCCTCTCTGACAGCTATCAGGCTGTTCTCTGGATCTATGAATCTGTTTCTATTTTGTTAGTTTATTTTCTTCATTAGTTTCCACATATGAGTGAAATCATATGATATTTGTCTGTCTCTAACTGACTTATTTCACTTAGCATAATGTTCTCCAGGTCCATCACTGCTTTTGCAAAAAGTATGATTCCCTTTTTTATGGCTGAATAGTATTCCAGTTAAGTGTACCACAGCTTTTTTTATCCACTCACCTACTGATAGGCACTAGGGCTGCTTCTACCCCTGCCGCTACCAAGGCAGTCAGTCTCTTCCACACGACAGTCCCCAGAATAGGGGAACAGTGAAGGTGGGCGCCAGCCAGCTTCTTCTTTAAAATTCATATCCAGCTGTGGCCGGTGTGGCTCCGTTGGTGGGGCGTTGTCCCACAAAGCTAAAGGTTTCCGGTTGGATTCCTGGTCAGGGCATGTGCCTAGGTTGCAGGATGAGTCCCTGGTCAGGGAATGTACGAGAGCCAGTCAACTGGTGTTTCTCACATTGAGGTTTTTCTCCCTTTCTGTCTTTCTTTTTTTTTTAAGATTTTATTTCATTATTTTTAGAAAGAGGGGAAGGGAGAGAGGCAGAGAGGGAGGGAGACATCAATGTATGGTTGCCTTTCACCTGCCTCCAGCCACAGACCTGACTGGAGACCTGGTTTGCAACCTGGTTATGTGCCCTGGCTGGGGAATCGAACCTGTGACCTTTGGGTTCGCAGGCCGGCGCCTTAACCGCCGTGATACCAGCCAGGTTGTCCCTTTCTTTCTTCCTCCCTTTCCCTCTCTCTAAAGGAAAAAAAATATTTAGGTTGAGATCCAGAAGTTTCAAATGTCACTTGTCCTCTCATTACTTTAGCTGCAAGGGAGCCTGAGAAATACGTTCTGT
This sequence comes from Noctilio leporinus, assembly GCA_004026585.1. Classification (NCBI taxonomy): domain Eukaryota; kingdom Metazoa; phylum Chordata; class Mammalia; order Chiroptera; family Noctilionidae; genus Noctilio; species Noctilio leporinus. The sequence goes on along the minus strand of PVIW01009678.1, from coordinate 44,595 downwards.
GGGTTCAGAGGAAACCTGGAGTTGTGTTACTATGAGAGAGAAAAACAAACTAGATATTGGAAGATAATTAGCATTTCTGCCACAGGAAGTTTCAGTTAAGATCTTTAATGGCAGTTGTGCAATTCTGAGTTTTCTGGGGGTCTAAAGATGCCTGTCCACCCAGGGTTCTATCCAGTTAGCTCATTTTGTCTGTGATCCAGTTTGGGGGGTCTTGCAGCCAGAGCTGGAGATGTCGAGTGGTTTTCTGGCCACTCTTGCTGCCACATGGAGCTGTTTTTTAAGTTGGGTTTCAGAGCCTAGAAATCATAGCTCACTGTCTTCTCAGGAAGTCTGCAGTCCACTCAGGTTGATTGCTTGATGGGATTTTTGCCTTTTGGGGGCCTTTTATGAATCTATGTATGTATTTTTCACCCATTTCTAAAGTCATTTGCATTTGACAAGATCCTAAGATATTCAACAGAAAATATCTTATTTACGAGAGACTTTTGAACCTCATGAGATACATTCTTTCACATTTTTAGGACTCTGCAGCTGTTAGAGCTATTTAAAATATCTTTTTGAATGTGAGCTACCTCAGGGGGCTTTCGTTTGTGCCTGCTGGCCCTGGGCATCCCTCGTGGACTGGTGTTGAGGTCGGGGAGCAGGCGCATCACTGCCTGGCTTAACCCACGCAGCCTCCGGTCCTGGGCTGTGGAAGGGGTTTCTGCACCCTGCTTCTGAGAGGAAATCCCTTTGTGGGGGCCGCCTGGGCTTCTTGGGCTTTGATCTTTGGGAGTCAGCCTTTTGCTTGACTTCCCCTTTCTTCCTAGACCTCTTTGTTTCCATCTCCAAGTGTGTCCTGAAAGGGCCCTGTTTGCTTTCAGCCCCCGGAAGGCAAACACCCCTGGACCCTGCAGGAGATGGGTGACAGCGGGCTTTGCTTTGATCAGAGCACCCAGCACCGCTCCTCCCAGGGTTTGCATGCTCCGTGGCTCCTGGACCACGCGCCTGGAAAAGGAAACACACACCGGACAGGAAATGCTGGGGAAGCTGAGAAACTTGATCAGGGATGTGTGTAGAGGATATTGTTTTCTGGGTGCTTCCTTTCGCTCCCCGGGGCCTTGGTCCCCTGCTTCTCTGCTCCTTCAGAGGTGTCCTGGAGCTAACTGACTGTCGGCTCCTCTTACGGAGTGTTGACTTTGGGGGCTGCTCTGCGTGCTTACTGCAGCAGGTGCTAACGCGACGTTTGAACACCTGCGTGCCGGGCGGGCGGGCTGTCGTCCACCGCTGAGCATTTCTCCCTTTGATTGCCAGCGATAGCGCCAAGAACAAAGGTGCTTTCAGCTTCTAGTAGGAGGTTGCGAGGTGGCTTTCACGTTTCCCACTCACCCTCATCTGCAGTCAGCTCGGCCAAGGAGAGAGTTTATCTCCTCCTCCCGCTGGGCGGACATCCGTCCTCCATTCTCAGAGCCAGGCCTCCCCTAAATATTGTGAGCTTCACCTCCCATTTGTCAAAGGTGTCCTCTGAAATGCAGAGTCCAGCTGAAACGTCGGTGAGCCTGGCGCTCCCGGTGGAAGAATCCTGCTCCCGTGGGGTGTCTCTGGGAGGAGGTGGGAGTCGCAGGTGGCCACGCCGAGGGAAGGCTACAGGTGGAGCCCAAGGGGAACGCCTCTGAATGTGCCAGACCAATGAATGAGTCAGCCTTTTGACCACAAACACCTGTGTTTATTGTTTTTCCTTCTAAGACAGTGTTTATCAACTTTTTAAATTATTTTTTCCCTTAGGAGAAAAATCAAGTTCATTTTGAATGCTCTCTGAGAGAAAACTAAGATTTTGTGGGATACAGTGTGGTTGAGCACTGGAGGGCCTCCTAAAAAATGATCACCATGTTTACTGTTGCGTGTCAAGCCAGGTTCCTAGTAGCTCATTGGAGCGGCTTTCATCAGCTGAGCCCCTTTTCTGTCCCAGGCTTCCCACTGGGGCGCCATGCTGCTTCACCCATTAACACAGCACGCCTGCACAATGACTGGTGTAGCGTTACCGGTTTCCCATCTTTGGGGAAGTGGAGATCCAGAGGCCCTGGCACTTGCCTAGGGACATGCAGCAGAGATTAGCTGAGTTTGACCCAGACCCATCCAGGTCCTTGGACTCCATAGCCAGGCTCCGAACCTGGGGGGTTCGCCTTCTCGCCCCAGTTTCCCATTCTTGTATGAAAGCTGCACGGTTCGAGAACGGAGTTCTGTCTGCTGCCGTCTTCCCTGTCTGCCTGGTGGTAGAGGTGTGAACTGGGACGGGCAGGAGATCCGTGGGGAGCCCTGACAGTTGTTCCCAACACTCAGGAGTCAGTGGGGAAGCTGCTGAAAACTTGTGATTCCTGGGCGCAGGCCTCCAGGGTGCGAAGCCCTGGGAGTCCTGCTCAGGAACCTGAGCTTGCTGGGCTCCCATGCAGCTGAAGGGAAGGCTGGCCTACAGGTCACCTACAAACCTCTGGAGGCTGTGGAGTTGTTTACTCCTATTTCTTTTACTGAAGGGCAAGTTTATGTTTTTCCTGTGTTTGGGGAATGGCCCGTTCCTCCCTTAGTTCCTTGAAAAGTAGTTGAGATGTCAGTTACTTTGAAAGGAGAGGGTTCCTGCACTTAATGCTTGGTAAACCCTGCCGTTGTGTTCAAGTTAGAACAGGGGTTTGCACGATCTCCTGCTTCTCTGCTCCTTCAGAGGTGCAGACTTGGAGGGTGAAAACTTAGCAGCCGAGCTGAAGGGGAAAAGGAAGTACCTAGTTATCTTAAAGAAGAAGAATCTCAACCTCTTTTTCTTTTTCCTCCCTAATTCATTTTTTCTCAGATTGTGAAGTGGTCAGACTGTTGTTTGCTGTTAGCTTGCAGGCCTGGGGACCCTTATCAATTAGTCGCCAAAGCAAGCGTGGATGACTTCAGCAAGCTGGGGGCGGCGTTCATGGAAGACCGACTCCAGATGGCTAATGGACTGATACCCCAAAAGATTGTTTGTAAGTAACTTCAGATGTTTTTGTTGTAGCAGTTGCTGCGGATTATCAGTTTAAGGACCGTTGAGCACACTCCAATTTGCTATGACATAAGGGAATGCTTATTTTCCGGGTAACTCAGTCCACAGGTTAGGTTTCCATAATAGTATAAAATTCATGCATCTGTCAGGTTTATTTGAGGTGCTGAGCCGCAAGTGTATCACTAGTGCTTTTAAGATTTGTCAACAAGGGTGTCCATAATTATGTTGTCTTTGAGCTAGCATGCCAATTCAGAACCTGTGTAATATTTATTTCTCCCAATCTAATGCAGTATAGCTAGTTTCCAGACGACAGTGTGATTGCATGGCAAGCATAGTTATTGTTACTATGAAGTCCTCAACATTAGCAGTGTTTTTTACTGAAAATACACATACCACAATATTTTGGGACACATCTTGTCTTAGGAGACACATAAAATGTTCTTCCATAATTAGGCTTCAAACCGGCTTTTTACATCCACGGAAGTCCTGCAAGTGCACCGATAATGCACGAGCAGTGAGCAAATGCGCATCACGTATGAGCTCGGAAATGTGTGTAAATCACTTAATTTCCCCATTTGCCATGTGCTTGTGCATAATAACTTGTTAGGTGTGTAACAGGTGCTCAGTAAGTGGCTTTTGAATTGGTGATTGTAAATTATATCTCAGTCCAGAGATGAGACACTGGAAAGACACTTCTATCTGGGTGATCCAGTAAGTGCCCTGGGAGTGACTTTTTCCTGGGTGTGCTTGGATAGACTCTAGATTTTGTTTTACAGTTTCATGATGATACAGGAGATTGACATCCAAGAAATCCAACCCAGAAGTGTGTGGGCAAAATTACCTCTCTGTACCGCACTTTCTTTACTAGTCAGTAAGGGAATCTGAGGTTTCCGGTTCAAACGGGAAGGTGTTGTGGAGACTGCGCTTTCCCGTCAGAGGGCGTGCAGTCCGCAGGGGTCCCTTCCTAGCAGGTGGGGGCAGTGATGTGGTGGAGCCGAGCAGGCAGCCACCAGGGAGCGGGAGCGGGAGTTGGGGGATGCCGTCAGCGTTTGGACTGAGCTGCATGACGGGCCGGAAGAGGTGACCGTTGTTTCTGCCCCTGCTCCAGCGCTGCAGCTGCAGGACGCTGCTGTGAAGGACCAGGAGGACCAGGCTGCAGACACGCCAGCCGGCACCCTGCCGCCGGGCCCCGGGTCAGCCGTGGAGGGTGAGCCTGATACGGGTGTTATGGAGCAGGAGGGCAAAGAGGACCTGGTGGTTCTTGGTGCAGAGCCCGCCCAGGGGCAAGGTGCTGCCTCGGGGAGCGAGCCTACGTGGGAGAGCCACAGAGCGGAGGGCTCCGCTGAGCTCTGTCACCTCCACGTGTCAAGTTGCCACGAGTGCCTGGAGCTGGAGAACAGCACCATTGAATCTATCAAGTTTGCATCTGCAGAGAACATTCCAGACCTTCCCTACGACCCCAGTGACAGTTTGGAGGGTGCTGCCGATGCTGTCTGCCCTGAGAGAGAAGGGCGGAGAGTCACCCTCACTGGGAAGGCACCTAACATTCTCATCTACGTGGGCTCCGACGCCCCGGAAGCCCTGGCCAGGTTCCAGCAGGTCCAGTCGGTGCTGGCTGACTGCGTGAGCCCGGACAGTTACACTCTGTACCGCCTGTCGGGGGAGAGCGCGCTCCGAGAGCCGTGGTCAGACAACTGTCTGCTGCTGGTCATCGCCGCCAGCGGGCCTCTTCCCAAGGACCTGCACCGGAAGTTCATGGCCTACCTTTCTCAGGGAGGCAAGGTGCTGGGCTTGGCTTCGTCCTTCTCGTTTGCTGGCTTCCAGGTGACCAGCAAGGACACGCTGCGGGAGACAGTCCAGAAGGTGGTTTTCTCCAAGGCGGACCAGAGCCACGTGAAGCTCAGCGCCCTGAGCAGCGGCTGGGTTTACGAGGAGGGCCCGGGGGAGCGGCCCAGCCTGGGCAAGCTGCAGGCCTGCCTGGCGAGTGAGGACGAGGACAGGCTCATTGTGCAAGTGCCTTTTGGATCATGTGGAGGAGAGGCCATTCTCTGCCAGGTAGGGAGGCGGGTGTCCCTGTCGGGGCCCTTGGTTACCTCTGCCAGGGCGTGTGCCCCGCTGGCGGTGCCCTGACAGGTTCGAGAGTCTGTGCCGTGGGGCACTGTTGCCTGCGGCTGGGAGATGGAGCAGATCAGGCTTTACGTTGCCTGGGTATCTCGTCTGACCAAAATGCTCGTGACGGAGGAACATGGCAGAGGGCGTCAGGGCTGATTTAAGATTGCTGGTTAACCCAAGAGTAGTCGGAAAATTCTTTCTTGTTTTGTTGGATGCTGGTAATAGTCTTTCTGAAGTAGTTAGTGCATTCCCTTGCCTCAAAGCACACTCTGGGTAATACGATCAAACTTTTATTCAAGGTGGTGAGTTGAACGCCTCAGGGCGGTGATTCCGAAGAGGCTTCCCAGCTGGCGGGACTCTTGAGTGTTGAAAACCTCTTCAAACCCTCTGTTTCTGTCTTATGATTTACCACTCTTAAAATCTGAGTGCTGTGAAAAATTTCAAATAAGAGAAGATGGATGTGATTTGGATCAGGCCTATTAATACATAGGTACGGAAGGGGAAACGAAAGGCTAGGCTACTTTCTGCCCGTCCTCTGGAGGACCTGAGCTCAGCTGCTGGATTTCCCCTACTCCTTTCCTTTTCGCTTTTTGTTTGTTTGTTTAGGCAAATAGTATGACAGACTATTTCAGAACTCCTGATCACTTACTGCAAATCTTTTAATGCCTTCAGGCAAAAGTTTTTGTTTGAGTTAGATGAACATTCTCATTCAAGATTTGGTGAAGGAATGAGACAGCCAAGGCCGTGCAGCTATTTTGCCCAGAATGGTTTCTAGGATGAGTGTAACAGACTTTGTTTCATTATAGGAATCTTTTTATTGAATTAGAGAGCTGTTTCATTTTTTGTTGTTTTCATTTCCTATGCTGTCACTCTTTCCAGCCCTCTTGAATCTCTTTGGGTTTCTGACCAAACTTTTTCAAGGGTATACATTTGATCTTTTATACCATTTTCCTCACTCATTTTTTCCTAAGGTAATAGTCGGAGATGCATCTAAACAAGGAACCTGGACCCAGGTCAGATAGGTGTGGACAACCCAATCAGGTTTTTCTGGGTTGCAAACTACACGAACTTGGTTTTAGAGGCTTAATAAGAAAAAGGCCCCTACCTTTTTCTCTTCAGATATAGTAACTATAGTCAATGTGCATTCTCAAAAAATCCACTTAAAAACCCAGCTTTCTAGGGCCGTATTTCAGTTTTGAATAGCGAATTTTACCACCCTGGTGCACAGACTTGTACTAGAAAATTGATTTGGCACCGTTGCGACCCCTTTCTCTGAATTACACAGCAGACCTGCTTGCTGCCCTATTTAAATGGACCCTGTTACTGTCATAAAATTTGATACTGCATGCACTGCTCTAGGAAAAAAGGCAATATGATGCAGCTTCAAAAATCAGATTCAGAGGATTAGAGTGTCATTTTTGAGTTTAAATGACTTCTAGTCTCTGTGACAGGGTCACTGTTCTCCCCTCAGCCCTGTGTCAATAGGATACCTCCCTGCAGGGATCAGCCAGGAACTCTCATCCCAGGCTGGTTAGTTTCCTCTGCCCCTGTTCAATTTCATAGCCTTCATCTGTGTAATAAACCCAGTAACGATGTAACCCAGTAAGGGGGGCGGAGCACTTCAAGAGCAGCCACAGCTGCACAGTAGGTGGCTGTCCGATCGCCATCCGTCACCAGAAAGGAAAAGGGGGTTTTGCAGGTCTGACTGTACTGATCAGGTTTGCAGGGGAATGTTAAGGCTGTGGATTAGGGCTGACATTGGATTATCAAAGGGGCGAGGAGTTTGGCATGAAATCCAGATAAAATCTCTAAAATGAATTAAAAATATGTACGTACAGGGTTGGAAAAGGAGGTTTACAGTTGTGAGTACGCAAACGACAGAATTTATTCTTGTTGTTATTGTTTATTAATTACTGTGTTATTTTTCACATGAACAACTGCAAACCTACTTTTTCCCCACCTTATGTATTTTATATACATATAAAATATGTATATGTACATATACAGAGGTCTGTCTGGGAAAGTCCAGCCATTCTTAACATACTACAATGAGAACGGTTGGCTTGCATGACATTGACAGAACCGGGCAGCCAAGGAGAGTGGACTGGAACGCACATGCGTGAACAATGTCGACTTCACTGTGCAAGTCAGTGGGGGTGGGGGGTGGGAGGTGCTGTTGTGTGAACACGTGTACTGTGTGGTCGTCACATTCAGAATGACTGAGCGAGTAAGAACAAATCTGCATCAGATTTTGCATTAAGTTTGAACATTCCTCTCTGGAATTTATTTGGGTCATTCAGAGGCCACAGCTATGGGCAGCTGGTGACTGGCAGCTTCATCATGGCAATGCACCTGCTCATGCATCACATCTTGTACAGAGTTTTTTGGTGAAAAATCAAACCACCCAGGTGACTCAGCCCCCTTACAGCGCAGATTTCATGCCCTGCAACTTCTGGCTTTTCCCCAAACTAAAATCACCCTTGACAGGGAAGAGACTGCAGACAGCCTGTGAGATTCATGAGAATGCAATGGGGCAGCTGACAGTGATGGGGGAACTGTGTGGGGTCCCAAGGTGCTACTTTGAAGGGGACTGAAGCATCATTGTCCTATGTACAATGTTTTTGTATCTTAAATAACTTCTTCATATTACATGGCTGGATACCTTCTGGATAGACCTCATATATGTAAATTAGATATTAATTTTATTTAAGTCAGCAGTTCCCAACCTCTTTGGCACTATAGGCCAGTTTTGTGGCAAATGGAGGTGGGGGGAGAGCTCAGGTGAGCTTTGCTTGTGGGCTGCTACCAGTCTGCCACCTGGAGGTTGGGCATACCTGATTTAAATTTCCCAGTTTTCAATTGCAATTAACATATTATGTTAATTTCAGGTGTGCAACACAGTGATCAGATCAGACATTTATAAAACTTACAGAGTGGTCACCCTGAGTATCAGCCCCCACCTCACACCATACAAAAGTTAATTTTTTTCTTGTTTAACTTAGCACATGGCAGAAGCAGTTTGCTTTCTCAGGAGAGTTTCTCAGCTGCAGCACCATGAACATTTTGGGCCAGACCCTCCTTTTTGGGGGGTTGTTCTGTGCCTTGTGGGGTGTTTGCAGTGCCACTCACTGGCTGCTGGGGGCTCCCCTCCCTCCAAAAAATAGCCCTTTCAGAAGAAGCCAAGTTTCAGAAATGGGCCCATTACTATGGTGATAGCATTCCAGTTGGAGGCTGACACTGGTCCATCCTACCGAGGACCCAATGTGTGTCCCATGTGTGCATGCTCTGCCCTGGGACTGTGAGTGGAGGTGCAGGGCCAGGTGGGGAAGCTTCTACCGTTGTGACAGCTCTCTCCACAGCCTCAATGGCTGTCCTTGCCCGCCCCTCCCCTGTGGGAGCAGCCCTCTACCTCCCCCTCTGCACCTCCCCTAGGTGACAGTGATTGTCACACACTGCTGCTGGTGCGGCTCACAGCCCAGGGAGCACATGTGCCATTAGCCCTGCTCCCCCTCCCTGGGGCCCAGCTGGGGCCCAGTCTCGCTTGTTTTATCTGGGCCACCTGTGAGGAGCAGTCCCCAGGGTGGCCATGCACCCATGCGGGTTCAACACGACCTGCCTCAGTGCTCAGTGTGCACCGGCCCTGGCTTTGCCCTCCAGGGAAGAGAGCACGTATTTAGGGTGGGACTGAGGCCTAGGAGACTCAGCACAAGTCGGTTTCTTAGCAGCCTTCCCTCCTGCCTGCGCCACTCCAGGCTGCGCAGAGGACGGACTCACCTGCTTCTGTTGTCCAGCTGGCTTGGTGGGGGGTGGAGCAGGGACTGGCTGTCCTCGGGGGCATGTGGACAGTGCTCCACCAGCCTTGTCTGATGGGCCACCACCAGCAACATGGGACCATTGGAGTTTCTGGCTTGGTTAATGCTTGGCCAGCCAGGGGGCTTTTCCGAAGCTCCCGGCTCTGAGGCGGGTCAGAACCTGACCTGAGGAGCCCCAAGGGTCCTGCCTTCCTCCGCAGCAAGACACCAACTTTCGTAGGTGGGTGGCGCTGGTTCAGGTTTACCTGCACAAAGCAGAGCCTGAGCTAAGTACGGGGAGTTCTTTATCCGAAAGCTCAGGTGAAGGAAGGAGGTGGAGCAGCCCTCTTGGAGGGTCTCCAAACCCGCTCACCTGTTTGACTTCCTGCGAACCCGCTTCTCGCGGAACAAGACCTCTGTCCTCCCCGGTGGCTTCCCAACAGCGAGTGGCCCATGGAGGGGACTTCCAAGCCTGACCCTGCTGTGTGTCCCGCACTGCAGGAGGGGCTCTGCCTGGTCTTGCAGCACTACCATAAGCTTTGGTCACATAACCAAGTGAAGTGACTTGCCCAAGGTCCCAGGACTGACCGTGATTAAGTCGGAACCTGGAAAGAATTGATCATCATCCCAGCCATTTCCGGCACAGCCTCCCAGCCTGACTCCACGATTTTAAAAGGCCCTTCTGGATCTTTGTGTTGCTTGACGACACTTTCCCAACCTTCAGGCCCAAAGGTTACTCTGGGTAGATAATTGGAAGGATTCATGTTCAGGCCTTCAGGAGCACTGGTGCAGACTCTGGATGTCTGGCAGTGCCTCCCTGACCGAGCGGCGCTTTTCCCGCAGGTGCACTTAGAACTGCCTCCCAGCTCCTCACTCGTGCAGACCCAAGAAGATTTTAACCTGCTCAAATCCAGCAATGTTGCGAGATACGAGGTCCTCACGGAGATCCTGACCACCCTCGGCCTAAGCTGTGACATGAAGCAAGTTCCTGCCTTAACTCCCCTTCACTTGCTGCTGGCGGCGGAGGTGAGTGGTCTCGGCAGGACGGGGCCCGGTGCCCTTCCTCCTAGCGGTCGCCCTGCCCTTCGCGTCTGTTTCGCTGGGCTTCCTCCTTGATTTCTACTTGGAGTTTCTGTTTTGACTTCAGCATAGTCTTAAAGCTGCCCAAGTATAACTATCCTTGGCGTTTGCGCGACAGGGAGTGAGAGAGAGAAGGCTGTTAGCAGGTGTTAATGAAGCCTTAAGGTCTGGCCCTCCCCGCCGAATGAGGAACAGGGTAACTGTCGTGTGTGTCTAGCGTGTGTTTGGAAACCACAATTTACGCGTTTGGGATTAAAGACCTTTGTTTTGATTTGGACCTTCGTCAGCAAATCTTGGGAAGGGAAAAACTAATGACCAGTTTGTTTTGTTTCTGTGCTGATGCCTGCCATCTTGTGGCCAAGGGCTCTGGGCTTTGGCCTCTGTCTTAGTTGTGCCTGCTGGGGGCCGCCTCCACACTGGCAGTGGGTGTGCAGCTGGCCTGCCGTGCCCGCACCTGACGCCTGCGTGGCCGCCCTCTCCAGGTGTGTCTTCTTGCTAGTCCCTTTGCTGTCTGTTTCTTGTTGATTGTTTTGTGGGACTAGTTCTGTTGTCTCTGAGAAATAGGGAAGTTGGTAAGAGTAGTGACGGAACCGTGCAGATTCAGCAGATGTCCAATAGTCCAGGCAACTAAACAACACACAGACCTGCTTTCCTTTGAAAAGAACAGTGTCTCTCCTACCCCAGCCTTTTTCAAAGAGGAGGCGCTCTCCTGCCGTTGGCCAGCTTGCTGTCCTGGCGGAGCGGAGCAGCGAGTCCTCGCCAGAAGACAGGTGTGGAGTCTGGGGCGATTAGGGTTAGGGTATTTTACAGGAGTATCTGAGGACGGGATGAAAGAATGTGTGTAATGGTTCTGTATAAGTTGAATTATTTATAAAAGCTAGTACAATTACCAATATTAATATTAGATTGTTGGGAGGTTGAATAAATAAGAGTCCCATGTTTCTAATGAGTGCCTGGTAATGATTTTTAATTAAAAAAATTAATAATAAAGGCACAGATGCTTTATTTCCATTTAAGAAACATTTTTAAGTTTATTTTTATTTTTTAATTTTTAAAAAAGATTTTATTTATTATTTTTAGAGATAGGGGAAGGGAAAGAGGAAGAGAAGGGGAGAAACATCAATGTATGGTTGCCGTTCACCTGCCTCCAGCCACGGACCTGGCTGGAGACCTGGCTTGCAACCTGATTATGTTTCCCTGGTTGGGAATCAAACCAGCGACCTTTGGGTTTGCAGGCTGGCTCCTTATCCATGTGCACCAGCCAAAGTGCTGGCCTGTGAACCCAAAGGTTGCTGGTTCGATTCCCAGCCAGGGCACATAACCAGGTCTCCAGCCAGGTCCGTAGCTGGAGGCAGGTGAAAGTCAACCATACATTGACATTTCTCTCCCTCTCTGCCTCTCTCCCTTCTCCTCCCTCTGGAAATAATAAATAAAATCTTTTTAAAAAAATTGCACTTTCATTACACAGTGTTTAGTCGGTTTGTACTCTTTAATGGGTGCGCTTGAGAATTAATGGTATGACTTTTGTTTGCACCTTCATCTCAGGAAATCAAAGCTCCACATCATTTACCTATTTAATGTTTTCCGTTAATAGAAGGAAAAGCAGCCCCTCCATTCATCTGGGACTTAGAAAAGAATATCAGCCTCAACTCTTGCAGAAGACCCACTACAGACCTGTGGTCTGTACCACCAAGCCCTGTGGGTAAGGGGAGGTGTGACTGCCACTGTCATAGGCCTTCTCCTTCCCTCCTCTTTCCAGCAGGGTCGAGGTTGGACAGTGGAGGCAGTGCCTTCCTGCTCTGGAGGAAACTCACAGCCCAGCAGGTCAGGGAGCAAGGCAGACCCGGGCTTGCCCTTGACGGTGCCCCCTGACCCTTCCTGGGAGTTCCTCAAGCTATGCTGGTCTTGGGACTTGGACCTCTTGGCTCTTGGACATAGCTATGGAGAAGAAGGGGTGACCCCAGGTTACTCTCCTGTGATTGGAAGTTTGGAATTCAAAGCTTTTCCTGTGTCTCCTTTAGGATGGGCATCACCTGAAATGCTGAAGGCTCTGTGTTGGTGTCTGCTTATGTTACAATGCACAGCAGCTGCTTCATCCTTTTGTCATTCAGGCTCTTCAACTGCCTGGGGCTGGGGCACACATTTCCCATGTTGATGGGTAGCCCCTGTTCACAAACCATGAAAATGAATGCTTGAACAAGATTCAAGCAAGTATTTTTTCTGGCTACACATACGCAAGTACTTCACAGACTCCAATCCTACAAAACCGCCTCTTGTATTCTGACTTTGGAAAAGAGCAGTTGGGGCAGTGTTCAGTTCTTGAGTCTCCATTTGGTCTGTTTGACCTTGCGAAGCTGTGCTGTGGACTGCGTCATCCTCCAACTGCCGCTCTCTGGGTTCTGTCTCGCTCGGGGAGCCCGAGGAACCGAGTGAGTGTGTGATGGTCATGTAGTCCTCATCTCAGTGTATATTGGTTCCTCCCAGCAGACCTTGACTGTTGTAGGAGATGTAAGCATTTAGAGTATGTTCTCCTGGAATACAAAGCCTCTAAAGGATTGTCATGCAAACGAATGTGAAGGTAGCGACTTGCCCATTCTAGTGGCCTTTCCTGTGGGTGACTCCTGCTCTTCTGATGCCAGGGCAGGGACATTGCAGAATGCTGGTCCTTGGGCTGGCTGTTCAGTGTGTGTAGATACTGGCGACCGATTGGAACAGACCTCTTCTGTTGGCTTTGCCTTCCTGCAGCCTTCTGGGTAGAGCCCATGGATCCCCATGACACTAAGTTCTGTGGAGAGGCTCTTGGCGTCCTGCTGTGTTAGACATGCCCACCCTTAAGTTCATGGCCCGTCTCTTCTACCGGAGGCCGGCTCCCGCTCTGCTTGCTTCTGTCGAGTGCTGGAAGCTGTCTGGAGTCACAGACCTGGCCACACGGTGTCGCTGCTGAGCTGGGCTGCTTGGTGAACAGACTCCCTGGAACCATCGAAGAGTTCAGAGATTTAATTTCTTTCTCCCAACATCAGTTTCACCGAGTATAATTTAGTGGTTTTCCATGATACTGAGGGCACTTTCTTTTGGGTCTGTAGAGATTGTTTCAGTGTTACAGTTAATAGTATTCATCTTTCATTAAACATTTCCTGTGTACTAGGTTCCATACTAGGTACCATTACAGGATGGAATATGAAAGAACAAAATATACACACTAGTTATCTAAATACCTCTGCTGCGTACCAGCTGTGTTTATACAGTTTGGTGCCTAGACACTCGCCCGTTACAGCAGTTCGCACGGGAGATTTATGAGGTACCTCTGTGCGTCCACACCTCTGCACCCGGAGTGAAAATGACTGGCACGGGGCTCAAGTACAGCGACCCTTGGTGTTTTCCAGGGGTGTGTTCTGCAGCCTTTATTGACACCCAGACACCACAGTAACGTGATTTCCATGGTGAATCCCAGTCACTGTGATGTGTGGTGTCAACGTGAGTGGCAGGCGCGGGTAGTGAGGTTCTCGGAGGTGCGGAGCCCAGCTGGCCCAGCTGCGCTTCCTCTCGACCTGCGTCTTCCTGTGTCTCTCAGTTTAGTGGAACCTCCCACAGGCAGGATTAAGATTCAGGCTCAGCAAATTTATGATACGTCATAGTAAACCAATAATGCACATAAGCTCATGCATACCACACACCTAAGTCCAGAGAAGAAAGACTGGAAGGAAATACGGTATGAGATTATATATACAGTATAGTTTTGGGTGGGGGGCTAAGGGTGATTTTAATAAGCTTTTAAAACTTGCTTTGTACTTTCTGAATTTTCTATAATGTTATATGTATTTTTTATTTCATTATTTTTAGAAAGAGGGGTAGGGAGAGAGGCAGAGAGGGAGAGAGACATCAGTGTATGGTTGCGTTTCACCTGCCTCCAGCTACAGACCTGACTGGAGACCTGGCTGGAGACCTGGTTAATATTCCCTGGCTGGGGAATCGAACCTGCGACCTTTGGGTTCACAGGTCGGCACCTTATCCACTGTGCTACCAGCCAGGACTATATGTATTTTTATAATGAGCAAAACCAATTATTAAAAATTAAAAATAAATTACTGTATGTCAGTAGATTAGAAGATATTCCATAAGTGGTTGGAACTTGAATAAGAGGCAAGGAGTCGCATGTAGATGTTGAATGTTGATACTCTAATGCTCAACATCTACACGAGTTATTTAAAAAGCATTAGCTTTGTGAGTAAATGACTGGATGCTGGTGAATGGCCACTAGGCCTACTTGTGGGTCTCATGGCCTCAGCTGTCCCTTGGCTCCCATGGGTGGAAGGTCTTTTCAGTTTGTGATTCAAGTGCCCCACCCCTGCGTGGGTACAGCAGGTTCTTGATGGAACCCGTTGAACTATTTCTCAGAGAGGACCACATGCATGCTGATGCCACACGGTGAGTCCTTTCAGGCAGGTGACTTCCTTTCTGGAGGTGAGGGTGGAGCCCAGGGCCCTGAGGAAGACTGGGGGCGGCCACCACCCCAACCTGACTTTGGTGGTGATGGGAAGTTAGCAGGAACATGCCTTCCCTGGAGGGAACATCAGTGTGTGAGTGACACCAATTTCATAGAAAAAGTAATTCTTCTCTTGCAGAACCTAAAGTCCAGTTGAGAGACTTGCCCTCTTGCGGCTTCCTTTTTTATCTCTGCCAGGAAAGGACGTGAGCAGTGGCAGCCTGGGCCCTGCCCTGGGAAGGGTGTGGGAACCTGGTGCAGGACAGGTTCTCCCTCCGTCCTGCAGAGCCACTGCCCTCTTGGGTCCCTTTCCATCCCTCTGTCCAGTGGAGGAGGAGGAAGAGAAAGAGGGCAGGACAGTGTACAACCTGTCGCCTGCCCCCCTACTTGGGACATCCCTGCTATGGCCTAGGGGGCATGAGGCTCTTCCTGAAGCTGCAGAGTGGGGATTCTTTCGGGCATCACTCACGGCTGGTCGCTAATGATGTGGAGGGACCTGAGAGAGCAGCAGGCAGGGCGTGGGCAGCAGCCTGCTAGGCCTTCTCGGGTTCCCTTGCCTTGGGGTCAGGGTGTGACTGTAACAACAAGTGACAGCTGGGCTTGTTATTAAAGCAACTGGCAGAAAATCACCCTGCTGTGTGCAGGTAACTGGTAGTGTGGGAGGAGTGGGATGGAACAGGCTTAAAAACAAACTGGTACTACATTTCAGTTTGATTCAACCCACATCATTTGCGGCCACCCTCCCCCCAGAATAGGTATTGCTGACAATGAGTTTTGGTATCTGTACACGTGTCAGAAGATGCCTGTGTGGTCCCTTCCACCAGGGGATTTCCCTCCTGATGTGCCTTATGAGGACTCTTAGCCTAAATCACACCATATAGTTCATAGTCTTCCTTTTCCTGCCGACCAGGTCATTTCGCAGACACCGTGGGCCTACTAGGTGTGAGGCCTTGCTGCAGAAGTTGCTGGAAAACGAGACAATTTCTCATTTCTTCCTAATCCTCACCTGAGGGTATGTTTATTGATTCTAGAGAGAGGAAGGGAGGGTGGGAGAGAAGCAGGAATTGGGTGCCTCCTGTCCATGCCTTGACCCCTGACTGGGAATCGAACCCACAGCCTGTTGTCGTATGGGGCAGTGCTGCATCCAGCCAAGCCACCGGCCAGGGGATAATTTCTCATTGCATAGCATGCTTTTTAGTTAACCAAGTGCCTTCACATGTGTTCTGGTCTCATCTGGTCTCACAGTGGCCCTGGGGTGAGGAGGGGATGGGGGTCCTTTCCTCATCGAAGAGCCAACTGGAGTCTCATGTGTTGTACTGAGCTCATTAGAATTCTCCTTTATTTGTAAAGCATCCTGTTTGGTGCGGAATGCTTCCTCCCTTCACCTTTAATCCTAGTTCTGAATCTTGAATGTACAGTGAGGGAAACTTCTGGTGTTACTTTAAAATACAGCTTAAAAACTAATTTTTAGAAATCCAAATTAGAGAGAAAGTCAGAGTTCCAGGTGCGCCCTGAATAGCTTTTGACGTGCGGCTGGCGTGGGCCAGGGCGGCTTTTACAACCCGGCCCCAGTGAAAGAGCAGCTGGCAGATTAAAGCAAACATTTCAAAGCTTTTATAGCTATGAACGTTTTTAAGCTCTTTCGTATACCTCTTTCTCTCCTTTCTTTCTTCCTTCGCCCTTTCCCTAAAATGGACAGTTTTTGTTCCTTTTAACGGGCTTCCTGGTACCAAACACAATACCTGTGGCAAAGGTGACACGATGAATTTTGATGTTGACATTCAAAAGAAGTGACACGTGGGGTGTTTTCCTCAGCTGCCTTAATTTTCTTCTGTGTTTAGAGGCCTTCAGCTACTGTATGTAATACTGTATTCTTTCCGAATCTTGTTTCCACAAGAATGTTTCAAAACAGCTCCTTTGGAGTGTAAATACCTCCCGGTTAAATCAAGGCAGAGATTTATCCCTGTGTGATGGGAAACGCGAACACCCCGTGGGGTGTTGTCCCCTGTGACTGGTGTGTGCGGGTTTTGGTTTTGTCTGCCTTGTGTCTTGCTGGCTGGCCTGGGGACTGGCAGGCAGCTCTCTGAGTGACAGGGAACTGTCCCCAGTGGCTGCGTCCCAGGGAGAGCAGCCTTGCCTGGGAAGGGCAGTTTTATTTCCTCAGACTATTACTATCCACCGCTATGCAGTCACAGATTTGTGGATGGGAAACAGGCCCTTTGGCATAAAAATCCTCTAGGACCAAATGTTTTTGTCTTCTCCGCCGGCGTCCTAATCGCTGCCATGTGTGAGCAGGGGGATTGTGGTGGTAGCTCTGGGGGCAGTCGCCTGGACCTGGCTCTGGGATGGCTCGCAGCAGTCCTCGGAGCGGTCTCCAGACGCCCAGGGAGTGGGCCGGCCCTGGTCCCCCGCAGGGGCACCATCAAAGGCCCGCGTCTTGCGCTCGTGGGCAGGTGTGCAGCCAGGGCCGGTGTTGGTGGGTGCCCGGGGTAACAGCAGAGCCCTTGGCATGTCCTTCTCAGCTCGGGAGCCCTGGGGTCTGAGCCCGACCTCCAGCTGATAAACATTGTCCTTCACTTTTGGGACGGGAGTGGTGGTCGGGGGCACATCGCGTTTCCGTTTGTGCTATGTTGAGAATGCTGCTCCCAGGAATTGTGCCGTCTTGAAATAAATACGTGTTTGTGGTGTTTCTGGGTTTCAAGGCTGACAGGCGATCTGTGGACCCAAAGGGTGCCTCCCGTCTGCCTGCCCTGCCTGAGCAGGACAGACGGCGTTTCCTGCCCTGGGTGTCACAGAGAGGCTCCCTCGTGAGAGCAGGCCCGCGTGGCGGCAGGGATGCTCGGCCCAGGTGGTCTGTCTGTCTGTCTGTCTGGGCATCAGCCTCTTTCAGAGACGAGAGAATGCAAGTCACTGTTTTCAGTTTGTTCCTGTTTTGGCCCCATAGCTGCTGTCCCGTGAGCCGGTGCAGCCTCCCCACCGGCTGGTACCGAACGTCCTGCTTCACTCTGTCACGGTCCCTCTGCGTGGGTCGTGCTTTTCTTCTGCAAGCGTTTTCAGGCTTTGGTTTAAGAATAGAATCAGTGGAAGAAACATTGATACTACAGACTAATTTTGGTTCTAGAGCTCAAACTGCATTTGATCAACTGAGCAACATAGCTTTTCATGATAACACTTAGTCTTTAGAATGTTTGATTTGATACTCTTTAGTGGTATTTGAGTCTATAATTTCAACACGAATTAAAAATATGTATTCATATGTTTTAACTAAAGCAACAAGAAGATGCTGTAAGGCTGCGGAAATGGAACCTTCCTCTGGCCAGTGGTCTTCCCCTCCCGCAGAGAACGAGGAGCTCTTAGGTGGTACTGTCCGGAGATTTCTGCTGGGGAGGTGTGACTCCCACGGTCACAGATCGAAATGTGATTTTGTTGCATGGGCGTAAGGTTTGTGTGTCTCCCGTGCATGTTGTGTCAGGCGTGTGGAGAGAGGGCCACAGGTGGAGAGCTGGCCTGTGTGAACACTCACACCTCCGGACTCAGGTTCCCGTTCTGAATAGCATCTCTTGCACAGGGGGCGGGCCCTGACCATCGCAGTGTCACTGACCTGGAGTGTCGCCTCGGCCCTGAACTGTTGAAACTTCTGGTTTAAACCTGGTCGCCTCCAGCAGGCAAAGTAAGAGCTTGAAAAATGAAAGTTAAAATTGGCTATTCTTAGAAACCGGGTAAAGCTTTGCACTTCTGTGCTGTAGGAAAGTACTTGACAGGTCGTTTTCTTGTCTTGGGGCAAAAATGAATCCTTCGCATAGCAGCTGTTACAGTGACTGAAAGATGGCATTACTTTCTGTAAACAAGGAAATGTGTCTTCTAAAAGAAAACAGTAAATTATGGTTTCATAAATTAAAAAATGGTGGTTCATTTTTTGTGGGGGTAATAGAGTGGGAGATTCAGCCTAGAGTTGCCTCAATTATTCTAGACTATTGCTTTCCATAGGCAACCTTGCTGTCCGTGATGATTGGCATTTTTCTTTGTCTATTTAGTGCATTAAGTGCTTTAAAGGTCAAAGGGCTATTGTTTTGAATATCCTCCTCTTTGAGAGTGTTCTCCTCTGGTAGTCATGGGATGAGGTGTGGTATCTCAGGTTGACTAAATGGGTTTGTTGCAGAGGATGGCTTTTTATTTTTATTTTTTAAATTAAAAAAATATTGTATTATTTTCAGAGAGAGGGAAAGGGAGAGAGGCAGAGAGGGAGAGAGACATCAATGTATGGTTACCTTTCATCTGCCTCCAGCTACGGACCTAGCTGGAGACCTGGTTTGTAACCTGGTTATGTGCCCTGGCTGGGAATCGAACCAGTGACCTTTGGGTTCGCAGGCCAGCGCCAATCCACTGTGCCACCAGGCAGGTCAGGATGGCTTTTTATTTTTTAATGTATTTTATTATTATTTTTTTAAAGATTTTATTTATTATTTTTCAGAGAGAGGGGTAAGGAGAGAGGGAGAGAGACATCTACGTATGGTTGCCTTTCACCTGCCTCCAGCTACAGACCTGGCTGGAGACCTGACTTGTAACCTGACCCACCAGCCAGGCCAAGGATGGCTTTTTAAAGAATAGTGCACTGTCTTTGTAACCAAACCTTCTCTGCTCTGTGGGGAGGGTGGATTTTATCTTTACACTGCCACAATTGGTAGCTTCCAAAGTTAAAAGTTATGCTTCTGCTTTATTTCAGGCTTTTTCTCAAATTAATTTTCCTGTAAATTGAAGAATTACTTGTGCAAGATAGCATAGCAGCCTCAAATTTATAAACCAGTTGTGTTTTTATTATTATTTATTTTATTTTATTATTTTTAGAGAGAGGGGAAGGGAGAGAGGCAGAGAAGGAGAGAGACATCAATGTATGGTTGCCCTTCACCTGCCCCCAGCTACGGATCTGGCTGGAGACCTGGCTTGCAACCTGGCCGTGTGCCCTGGCTGGGAATCGAACCAGTGACCCTGTGGATTTGCAGCCTGGCACCCTATCCACTGTGCCACCAGCCAGGAGAACAAATTGTAGTTTTAAAGTTTGCATGGTACATGGTTTTAAAACCATGGTACCCAGTTTTTATAGTTGTGGGGTTTTCTTAACAGTTCACGATGTCCTCACACTCCCTATGCAGTCACACCTAGAAACTCTTCCTTGGGGTGCCGTCCCTGACAGGCTCAGGCTGGGCGGGTCCCTGAAGCTCTCTCTGTTTCACCAGCTTTTGACTTAGAACTTAACAGCTCTACTTCAGACAGTGCTCTGAAACCCCTTGTAGTACTGTGGTATATGTATTCTGATAGAGAAGCTTGCTTTGGTAGGTTAATGCTTTTCTGATATCTAAGAAAAACATTTTTATTCTGTCATATAACTGTTGCACTGTACGTACAAGTAAAAGAAAATACAGGGTGGGGCAAAAGTAGGCTTCCAACGTGAGTATTTGACAGAAACAGTTTATTTTGCTGTTATTTGTTCATTATCAGATTACTTTCCATATGAGCAACTGTAAAGCTATTTTTGCCCTGCCCTATATTTCAAAAAACTTCCAAACGTACAGAAGTAAACAGAGCACTGCACCGGACCCCTGTTCACTGCGCAGGGCCTCACGGTTTCTCTTCTGGACCATGTGTCTCATCTATCCCTCCTCCTCCTCCTGTATTCTGTTGAAGCAGATCTCATCTCTCATCTGTAAATATTGTATTTTTAAATTTTTAATCCTTACCTGAGGACATGTTTATTGAATTTTTTTTTAAAGAGAGAGAGAGAGAGAGAGAGAAGAAGGGGTGAGAGAGAGAAGGGGTGAGAGAGAGAAATACTGACGTGAAAGAGAAACTGATCGGTTGCCTCCTGTACTCACCCTGACTAGGGACCAAACCTGCAACCCAGGCCTGTGCCCCGAATGGGAATCGAACCCACAACCTTTCAGTGCACAGGATGATGCTCCAACCAACTGAGCCACGCCAGCCGTACGTGTGAATATTTTAATACATATACCTAAAAAGATAAGAGGACTGTTTAAAAACAACCAAACACCACTGTCATATTAAAGATAGTTCCTTCATAGACTCTCATGCAACCGGCATTCCAGTTTCTACTCAGACAGACATTTTTAAAGAGGGCTACATCATCCACGCATGTTGGTCCTTTATGGAAGAAACATAAGAAGAAAGCAAGTGGATAAAACCTTATAGTTTTTTTTGGTGGAAGTTTCTGTGCCTCTTTTGAATGCCATGTGTTAGCTCCATTATTATGCCATTCTGCAAGCAAGTTCGTAGTGCCGTGTAAAACAGCCGTGCGGGTTGAAGTAGGGGAACTTTCGTTCTGACCGCCCTTGTCCAACGAAACCGGAGTTCCTCGCCCTCTATTTTCTGCCTGCGAAGTCCCGAGTCTCCTCAGCAGGGTGGGATTGATTTTTGCTCCGTATGCTTTTGGTTCAGGTTGATGTTTAGCCTTTGACCCAGCCACTTTCTTACAATAAACAGTTTGTTGATGAGAGCAGCTGCCCAGCAGATTGTTTCCAGATTGTTCTCATGCTGGAGGACGGAGTGCACCTTACGAAGAAGTCGGCCCGAAACTGCGTTTCCGTACGCCGTCTGCCTTGGAGGCCCACTGTCAGCCTCTGAACACTGCGCTGTTTACATCAGTGAAATGGTGTGAATCCGCGTCAGAAATCAGGCCTCACAGTCTTGGCTGATTTAGTCTGGGAATGAGCAATAGCAGCATTTTCTAGAAGTTTCTGCCATGTTCTTTATATGACAGTCAGAATCCCCAGCATTTTGTATGTGGAAATGAGTGTGCCTGACAATGCTGTATGGGGAAGTGGACAGAACATCCCTTATTTTGTGTAGGAATTCGGGCTCCTTGAACATTTAAAGGTTTTTTACACAATTAAGGAACAAGATAACTTTCCCACTGAGGTCTGTGTATTATCTGCCTTGTGTTAACATCTTGCCCTCTTAACGTAAATGCTCTCTTTTTCCAACCTTTGAAAGGCAGTG
Organism: Noctilio leporinus; assembly: GCA_004026585.1. Lineage (NCBI taxonomy): Eukaryota > Metazoa > Chordata > Mammalia > Chiroptera > Noctilionidae > Noctilio > Noctilio leporinus. Next base: position 23,117 of record PVIW01009678.1, on the reverse strand, counting down.
CTCCTTTTCTGACGGGCACCCCAACAGCTCGGTCACTTACGTGGGCCAGTGGAACCCTCGGCTTGGACCTTCCCTGCCTCCCTCATCCCGCAGCTGCTGCCCTAGCGGCACCCCCGCTGGCCCAGCCTGCCTCGGGCTGGGGCGTCCCTTGTGGTGGGGGCGCCGGTGCTGTCTACTGGACCGCCACCAGGGGCTGCTGTCAGAACGGCGAGGCTGAGCTCCCCTCCCTAGAGGCAGGTTTACTTTTTCTGCAACCAGTACATTTTGTTACGCTACCAATCCTGGTTTCAAACCTCAGGTCTCCCCACACAGCCTTCAGTCACCCAACTGCTCACGGCTGTGTCCGTCCAGCCAGGTATTACGTAGGACCTGGACACGGTTCAAGACTGCAGATTAAGACTTGTGTGTTTTTCATTCAGTGCCAATAAGCTGTTATTAATACGCTGACTCCACACACACTGCAAAGCTCCATCCAGCGCGCTGGGTTTGGGCTGGGGAAAAGGACTTCCTGCCTTTGGGCTTCAGGGACCTGCCCCTGGGGAACGGTCACTGCTGATCAGAATTTGTTGTTTCTGGGGGTGCTCTTGCCTGGAGTGGCCTTAGCAACCCTGTGTGTGAATGTAGACTGCTCTAAGGGTCCTGCTGGTTCAACTGAGCTGTGAAATGCTAAAAGGTTTTCTTGGTGTTTTTTTTTTTTTTTTTAAACAAAAACTGCCTTTTTGATGATTTCAGGATTAACTGCAGAACAAAAATGACAAGTGAATGTCAGAGGTGGCAGGTGCCCTGGAGTTTCTAGAGCACCTCCCTTCATCCCCCCCAACTTCTTACTTAAGGGAAGTTGAAAGTTAAGGCGGTGAAAGAATAAGTCAAAACCCCCATGTAACCCTCACCCGGATTAACCCCTAGTTGACATTTTACCTCATTTTGATAAAAAGGGCTTGGTTTTATTTTGGAAAAATGCACATTACTGCTTTTATGCAAAGCGCAAAGCACGAAGCACAGGACTTGCCTATGAGTTGTTTATGAGAGCAGGAGCCTTCAACAGTTTTGCTTCCAGGGGTTGGCAGCGGGTGAGTGGCACCAGTTTCTTTAACTTCTTTAATTGAAAGAAAACCGGTAGCCTACTGGTCTGTAGTGGTTCTGGGTGGCTGGTTGTCACTCTGCTAGGCTGTGGGCACATGCTCTCTTCACATGGGCCAATATGTGTCAACTTCTTACAATATAACGTTTTAAAAGTGCTACGTTATAGAACTTAAAACATCTTAGAGCCATATGCTATGAGGACAGCTCCTTGATCTTTTACGCTCAACAAAGGGATCCTACCCCCTGATTGAGGAAAATTTCACCCATGATCACGTCACGAGTTAAAAGATTTATAGTTTTCTTTCAACTTTCTAACCCAAGTCCTATGATTTGGAACCTTAGATCTGAATGCTTACTTCTAAATGAATTTTTTGTAAAGTGTAAGTGGTGTAAAAACGCTCTTTTATTAATTATCTGTCCCATCAAACTATAACTCAGGATCATTTTAAGGAAGGACCACATGTTGTCTGACTTGGTATCCCTTTTCCAGAGTTTTGCCCATAGAAGGCATTTAGTCAGTGTGCTTTGTTTGAACACTTAAAAAGCAGGCTTTCCCCTGCTTCTGGGTCTGGGAGACCCGAGGGCCCTGGGTCAGGCCAGCTCCGACTGGCCGCCTGTCCAGTCTTGCTCGTCACCTGCTGGTCAGGGGTAACGGGAATTTTGTCAACAACCGTGCTCAGCATTTGAAGAGGATCAGCTGTGGGGGAGCCTGAGGAACCCTGACAAGGTAGAGTTTCAGGAGCAAGTGGGACGAGTTTGATCTTTTACCAACGTGCTTTCCAGTTCCGGGACTCTACCAGGTACCTGCTGGCTAGGCAGCTGCTCCTTCCTGTAAACGGCGGCTTCTGAGACCCTCTCCTCTGGGCACTGGCGTGTGGACCTGTCCCCTCCGGCCCTCTTTGGGGGTGTCATGAGCCGCCATCCCTGGGTGGTCTTCCCTGGGGTTCTCTGCATTTTTCAGTGTTGCGGTGACAGCCAGCTGAGCCAATGAGCCTTGGCTAACGTGAGCGGACTAGGTAGGAAGCTCTCGGCTTTCCCAGAATCCTCCTCGAGCTGGCCAGCTCTCTCTTTACAGGCACCATATATAAATTTTAATATTGGAATCCTGGAGCTGGTGTTCTGGTTTTCACTGGGAAGTAAACATTTGGGGCTAAACACTGAATCTTGAAGCCGACTTAAACATGAAGAAACTGAGGCCCAGAAGAGGCAGTGCCTCCCAGCTGGTTGGCGGCTGAGCTGTTGACCTGATCTAAGCTGGGGTCCCCTGCCCCATGTGGGCACAGCAACCTAGAGGGTCAGGCCCAGGCCAAGAGATGATGGGCAGATAGGAAGGGATGGAGGGGCTCAGTGACATCCTCAGAATCAAGGCCGTGCCTGGCGCCCCAGGCCTGCGGCAGCTCAGGGTCATGGAAGTGCGTACGGTCACATCTGCATGAGTGCACATCAGCCCGGACACGCCACCTCTGGGCACGCTGGGCAGGGTGCCCACAGGTGTCTTCGCACCCAGCTCACAGCGCATAGGCTTCCCACGCCAGGTCCCAGCTCTGTCAGACGCCTGTTTGTGTTGGATGGGGACAAATGGTAGGCGTGGCGGGCAGGCAGGCTTAATGAAGACCCTGGAGAGGCTACGGATGTTGAGCGCACCCCCGGCCCCGTGTGGAAGTTAGCGCCTCTCCTGCAGGGTGGTGTTGAGCCCCAGCCCGTAAAGTGTCCCTTTCTTTTGGTGACGGCCGTGGCTTTCTTTGGTCCCACACTTGCAGAATGGATTTTACCTCTCAAACGAGCCTGTTTGGCCCAGTGGAGGTGTGATGCCCATAAAACCAGCCTTGTTAGAAACGATTTATTCATTACCCCTGTTTTACAGGTCCACCCAGCCTTTGTGCTCTTTCGCTAGTTGGCAGGTAACAAAAAATGCAGTAAATCCATGGCCTTTTGGAGCCGGCCTCAGCCCCAGCGATACTTTTACACAATAAAAGGAGTGCAGGGTAGCAGGCATTGATTTGAGGGCCTGCTGTGTCCCAGGCACTGGGGACTCTGACCAGTGCAGATTTAGATACCTGATCCCACCTGTTGTAAGTCCAGGGTGGTCACCTCGGGTCTGATATGGTCACCAGTGAAGGACCAGGATGTGTAGAAATCCACCTGGCTGCTGTGTGGGGGCAGGGCTGGCCTATGAGGGGTACCCCTTTCAGAGTGAGGCCCTCAAGCTGCTCCCAGCCACTTCGGGCTCTCTCCCAGCAGCTGTGCTGGGCACTGTCCAGGTGACCCTGTCCCCTGCTCTAACCCCCTGCCTAGGCTGTGGCTGCTCTTGGCCACAAAGCAGGAGGTGAGGGGTGGTCAGGTCAGATTCCTCTTTCCTCTGCCCCCCCTGCTCCCAGTCCCCCTGGGGTGGTGCTGGCCTCTTGCCCCTCCAGGCCCGAGGCTCACGTGCTTGCCTCTCCACGCTGGTTCTCTCAGCTCTGCCTGGAGTTGGTTAAGTAGCCCTTCGGTTGAATCCTTTTGAATAGGCTGCCTTTGGCCGAAAATGGGAGTGGTGAGCAGGAACGCAGGTGGCAACAGGTTGTTTCTCTGTGCTGATGTCCGCTCGCAGCCTTGCCTGGTAGACGCACCCCGTGAGCTGTAGACCAGGCTTCAAACGGAAGGCCTCTTCCCAACTGTCCACTCCCACCCCTGCCGCTCCCCTCCCCCGCCCACCCCACACACGCCTAGTTTGTCACGACTTCACAGGTGCGTACTAGGGCGAGATGTTGTTTTTCTTTGCGATGGCTTTGGCATTCTGGGTACAGCAAATAGGCATTTGCTACGTCGCTTCACGTTGGGTTAGTCTTGTGAGGACTGTGGGAAAGGAGTCAGAGCAGGGGTTTGGGAGGCAGGCAGATTTGGTTTCGTGGGTTCAAGCCCCAGCCCTGTGCCTTACCGTGTGGTGTGGGTGCCACTGTGCTGTCAGGTGCCCTGTCCCCTCCTGTGGTACCGAGGCGTTGCTTGCTGAGGACTGGGGTCCTGGGTCTGAAGCACCCAGCATGGTGCTTCGTGTGGGGTGGCGGGGTCCAGCGAAGGGTTGCTTTCGTACCACAGGCAACAGGCCCAGTCTGGTGTCGGACAGAACAACTTAAAATCACGTGCAGGAGATGGTGCTAACACGTCTCCCTCTAGGTGGAAAGCCTTGCTGTCAGAAGTACCTGGCACGGCCTCTCTTGAGACTGCAGGTTAGGCAAGGGGGAGCCCTGAGGCAGCTCAGCAGGGGCCCTGGTTGCCCCTCTGTTTCCTGCGGGGGCAGTGGATGGATGGCAGGCAGGACAGGGAGCTTCCGGGGAGGAAGGGGTTGAGACTGTGACCCCTTCTCTCTCTCTCTTAAAAAAGTTTAGGTAAAATGCAGGTAATGTAAAGTTGGCCACCTTAGCCATCTTTAAATGTACAATTCAATGACACTAATTTCATTCACAATGTTGTGTGACCATCCCCACTATTTTCAAAGCGTTTTTATCAGTCCAAACAGAGACTCTGTACTCATTTATCAATAACTCTGCAGTTACCTTTCCTCTCAGTCCGTGGCACCTCTCTTCTGCTTTCTGTTCCTCTAAATTTACCCATTGTAGGTGTTTTATGCAGGGAGGGTCATACAGCATTTGTCTCTTGTGTCTGCCTTATTTCACTTGGTACTGTGTTTTCAGGGTCTGTTCATTCTGTAGCTTCTAGCAGAACTTGTCTCCTTACGGCCGAATAATAACGTCCCATGTGGACATATTTCCCATCTTGCCCATCCATTTCTCTGTTGACTCCCCCGTTGACGGTTGGTTGTTTCTGCCTTTTAGCTGCTCTGAATGTTGTGGTTCAAATATCTGTTTGAGTCCTTGCTTTTATTTCTTTTGGGTACATACTTGGGAATTGCTGGATCCTATGCTTTTAAAAAAATATGTTTTATTATTTTTAGAGAGAGGGGAAGGGAGAGAGGCAGAGAGGGAGAGAGACATCCATGCATGTATAGTTGCCTTTCACCTGCCTCCAGCTACGGACCTGGCTGGAGACCTGGCCTGCAACCTGGTTATGTGTCCTGACTGGGAATCGAACCTGCGACCTTTGGGTTTGCAGGCCTGCACCTTATCCACTGTGCTACCAACCAGGGCTCCTATACTTATTTTGTTTAACTTTTTCAAGAATTACTAGATCGTTTCCCCTGCCATTTTGAGAGTCAGTGTTGCTGGAGTCACCTGGTGAATTCAGAGGGACTTAATTGGATGGAAGCATTATGTGGGACCCATGGGAGTTCTCACCGATTGCTGCCTGACTTGGTACCAGGGCCAACACCGTCTCAAATGCAGATGCCTAGGGGCAGAAGAGGTGACACCCAAGAGTCCAGCTGTGTCCCTAAGTAATGAGAGCAGTGCAGCTTGATCCAGCCAGTTATTGGCACATGGGAAGGAGTTTTCATTTCTTGAAAAGTGGCTGTAAATTTGATGTGAAATGTCATGATTTTTAAGTAATAGCAACTAGTTCAAAATGGGTGAGCCACCTAAAACGTGTCCCCAGGTTCACCTGTCCGTTGGTGGCAGTTGGTCTGCATGTTTGGGGGGTGCGGGGGTGGACTGGTTTCATCAGCCAGTGTCTGAGGCTAGAAGCCTCTCCAGGTCCAGTCATTCTGGGGTGACAAGTGCTTGGGGTGGTGGCTGATCACCCTGGGGATGCAGGAAGGCAGGGCTGTGGGGTGCCAGGCAAGGAGGACTCTGAGTCAAGTGCAGTCAGACTGCCCAGTGGGGGGGACAGAAGTGTCTTCCCGGGAGCCCATCTGCTCGGGAGGAGGACCCTCAACTCAGACCCCTCCTGTGCTGTACTCTGCCTGGTGGCTCAGAACAGAAGTCCACCCCCAGGGTCCCCACTGCCACAGGAGCAGTCCCTGCCTCGGTGCAGGGTGGGGGGCAGGGTCAGTGCTGCGCTTTCAGGAATGCCACCTCTTGGTTATAAAGACCTGCTGTATGTCCTCAGCAAGGCTGTGGAGACTCCGAGTCGGTGTGCAGTGTGCTGTGAAATGCCAGCCTGTGAAGTGCTGGGGGTAGAACTGGGTGTTTCATGGCAGGTCACCGGCTCCTGTTCCCTCTTGTGTCCCAGCAGGAATGAGAGGCCCTGGAAGGAGCTGATGCTCCGTGCCTTTGCGGACACGTTAGCTGACGCACACACTTGATCGCCTGGTGGCTGACAGTGTTACGCCGGAAGCATGTGTAGTCTGATTATTTACAATGAGGCCAGTGTGTCTGAGACAGAAAACCTTTCTAGGTTAAGAGAAGTTGTTTGGTATTTCTTGGGAGGAGGAGAACCAAAACGCAGAGGTAGTAACAAATATTTTGACTCTGATGCTGAATCAGAGGTATGACTTCGGTTTCGCTGAGTCGTCTTAGGTGGATAAAGGTAGCTGGTGAGACAAGTGATGGGTGAAATGGTGCTCTGACGGGACGTAGCGTACTGTACATCCCTGGTCTTGGCTGCACGCCCAGAGCAGGCATCACACCACGTGAACCAGTGACCGAGCGGCCCCTGCTGCGTATTTGCGGCCCATTAGGTGTAAGCACCGATTTCTTTGGAAGTTGGGGGTGCTGGTGCTCCTCTGGACATCAGGGAGTGTATGTAGTCTCCTGAACTTTATTTTTTTAATTTCTTTTTTCATTTCCCAAGATTTTATCTACTATTTTTAGAGAGAGGGGAAGGGAGAGAGGGAGAGAAACATCAGTGTGTGGTTGCCTTTCACCTGCCTCCAGCTACGGACCTGGTTGGAGACCTGGTTGGAGACCTGGCTTGCAACCTGGTTATGTGCCCTGGCTGGGGATCGAACCAGCGACCTTTGAGTTCGCAGGCTGGCGCCTTATCCACTGTGCCACCAGCCAGGGCCTGAATTTTATTTTTCAGTGTTGCACCAGTTTGTTCCTATTTGCACTTTAAAAAATCAACTTTAAGTATGATTACATTCAAGAAAATACACCCATTTCTGTGTAGTTTGATGGATGTGTACTCCCTGAAGTAGGCACCTTTGCAGTCAAGACAAGGAACTTCTCCAGTGTGACCCACCGCGTGTTCACCTGTGGTCATCATGGACCAGCCTTCTTTCATCATTGATCACGTTGCTCTCTTCTGAAATTTTATTTAAATGGAATCATACAGCATACCCTTTCCTGTGTCTTTTTCATCTTAATGAGCATTGGTTGTGAGCTTCCCCTGTGGTGCTGCATGTGAGTAGTTCATTCCTTTTAATTTATGAGTTGTATTCCATTGTGTGGCTGTTCTATGACTTACTGATCCACCCACCTGCTGGTGGACATTGGGCAGTTTGCATTTCTTGGCCCTGATCAGGAAAGTTGCTTTGACCATTCATGCATAAGTCTTTGTATGGACATGTGTTTTCATTTTTCTTGGGTAAATGCCTAGGAATAGAAGAATGTCTGGGTCATATGGTAAGTGTATGTTTAATTTGATAAGAAACTGCCAAACCGTTTTCCAAACTCATTGTACCATTTTATATTCCCACCAAGAGTTCCAGTTACATTGGCCCACACTAGATATTGTCAGAATCCAAAGTTTTCATTGTTCTAGTGGTGTATAGTGGTATCTCGTTGTGGTTTTAATGTCTGTTTCCCTGGTGACAAATGGTACCGAGTCTTTTCAAATACTTATTGGCCATCTGATGTTTTCTTTGGGGGTAGTCTCTGTTCAAACCTCTTTGCTGATGTGCTCAGTTGAATTGTTTGTTTTCTTATAGCTCTGTTTCAAGGACGTAAGAATATTTTCTGGATAGAAGTCCTGTGTTAGATACATGTCTTGAGAGTTGTTTCTTCTCAGTCTGTTGGTTATCTTTTATTTATCTTTATTTCTGGAAGAGCAGTTCTTATTTTATTTTTTTAAATTATTTTCGGAGAGAGGGGAAGAGAGGGAGGCAGAGAGGGAGAGAGACATCCATGTATGGTTGCCTTTCACCAGCCTCCAGCTATGGATCTGGCTGGAGACCTGGCTTGAAACCTGGTTATGTGCCCTGGCTGGGAATTGAACCAGCGACCTTTGGGTTCATAGGCCAGTGCCTTATCCACTGAGACAGCCAGGGCTGGAAGAGCAGTTCTTAATGTTCTTATCTTTGACGCAGCCCAGTTGATCCTTTTCTCCTTTCTGGCTGACTGCCCTGCTGGAGCGTAGGCTGCCCCTACCTGTTCACTGTGGGACGTTGGCTTGTTGAAGGTCCTCCTCCATAAATGTCTCCCCTCCTGGTTTTCTTCCAGATGCTTCCTTTTGAATCCATTTAGCTTGTTCCTCTGTCTTCTGTATTTTCTGCAAGATGGAAGTGAGTTGTAAAGTTTCACTCATGAAATGTAGTTGAATGCAGTTTTATCTTTGAAGCTGCTTCCCTGTGGCCACTGGGAGCTTGGGACATGCCGCTGAGGTTAGCGAGGGGTGTGCTTGCTCTTCCGAAAGGCCCGGCCCTTGTATGAAGATGGCCAGGGAGGCTGTGACTGACACATTTTAGTACGCTTGGTACAGGCCTCTAGGGACAGGGACTCCCCCAACCCCACAGTTAGTTCCCTGGGACTCCACCCCAGAGGGAGGTCCCTGGGCTCTCTGGGGTCTGAGAGGAGGTTACAGCCTCGGGGGTGGCCCCAAGATTCCTTGTGGCTTCCTTCAGGGTGAGATACGGCTCTTTTCTGGTTATGTAGGTTCAGCCTTCCCCAACCTGTACCCCCATTTGGGACAAAGAGAATGCAACCTATGGGCACCCTTCTATTTTCCCTGTGTGCAAACATGCTTCTCCATTGCCTATGACCCGTCAGTGGCTTGGTGACAGAGGAGGTGGAGGTCCTCTGGAGGCCGTGTATCTCAGTGCTTTACCTTCGGTGACATGTTTTACCTGGGTGTTATGTTTTCTTGCAGATAGGGTAATGAATTTCCTTGTGGGCGAAGTATAAAGATTACAAGCTTTCTGTGAAATGCACAGAGGGGACTTGGGAAAATAGGATAAAAAGTTTAATAATGAACTCTACCTATTTCCTTGGGTCCTGGTTTTTGAACAGGTTATTTTTATAGTGTAGACATAGTTAACATACTTATTGTCTAGTGTTCAGAATACACAAATCCAATTTTTAAAAAAGTTTTAGAGAAAGTGGAAGGAAGGAGAAAGAGAGGGAGAGAAACACTGATGTGAGAGAGAAACATCGATCAGTTGCCTCTCATACACACCCTGACCAGGGATTGAATCACAGCCTGGCTCTGTGCCAGTGACCTTCCCTTTGTGATGGCACCCAACCAGCTGAGCCACACCGGCCAGGGCGACTGTAGCTTTTATTGGTCACGAATTAGAAAGTACTTACAGTACCTAAATGACATTTTAAGGAAAAGCTCCCATCATCTAACGTAATGCTGAATTTTGGCCTTTCCATTGCTTTCTTTATGACTCAGGAAATCCGAGATCCTCTTAAGCAGTGGCTGGGGAAGCATGTGGGTGCTGGTGGAGAGATAAAGTCCAGCAAACTCTCCCTCAAGTTTGTCCCATCCTGCACATCTGAAACTGAAGTCACACCAACTGCTCTACCAGTGGTGACTGACACGATGGCCTTCTCGTCGGAGCATTTTGACTTAGACACCTACCGACAAAACTTGCAGACAAAGCGACTTGGAAAAGTAGTTCTGTTTGCAGAAGTGACGTCCAGCACTATGGATCTCCTGGACGGGTAAGTTGTGGGCGCGAGCAGATGGGTCCAGATGTGCGGAAGGTTCTTTCGAACCAGTGCTGGGGAGAAGGGACAGACACAGGGAACAGTAATTCTTCATTAATCATCAGCAAGGTAGGCCTACTCCGGTCCTGGGAGAGTTCAAATGTAGGAAGAGAACTTCAGCTAAATTTTTGATCTAAGGTTTGCTTTTTAAAGGATGGGCAGGTTTTGTGCTTGTCACTCTGTTTAAAATGTCCCTGTGGCCCTGGCTGGTGACATAGTGGATAAGGTGCCGACCTAGGAACCCAAAGGTTGGTTCGATCCCCAGCCAGGGCACATAACCAGGTTGCAGTCCAGGTCTCCAGCCAGGTCCGTGGCTGGAGGCAGATGAAAGGCAACCATACATTGATGTTTCTTTTGCCTTCTGCCTCTCTCCCTTCCCTTCTCTCTAAAAATAATAAATAAAATCTTAAAAAATAAAATAAAATGTCCCTGTGAAAAAAGAATAGTATGAAAAGACATGTTTAACTGGTGGCCTTATTCAAGTTACCATTTTAGTTTTATGTTTTGAGAACCAGCATTAAACATTTAGTTTAAATTATTTTGCAGGGCCATCAGGATACCAAATTTGAATGGTGTGTAGGCTGTGTTCAATTGAAATAAACTGGAGCTTTGTACTTGAAATCCTGTTTTGGTGTGTCTCATCGAAGGCATGTTTGAGTGCTCTGGAATCCCATGTGGACATGTGAAATGTACTCATGAAAATTGTCCTTTTTCTTCCTTCTGTTTCCCAGGACTTTGATTAAAGTTTAAAAAAATGGAAAACATTTAAAAGGAATTTTTTCAAGTCCTAAATTAGTATTAGTTAATACTGACTAATTCTGAGATAGTTGAGAAAGTAGTATTACAGAAGGACTAAGAAGAGCATCTTTCCTCAACATGGGACTGAAATATGAGGAATGTAAGATTCTCCCCACAAAACCCAGATTCACAGTTTCTAGGCACTTTCCCCAGTTAGACCGCAAGTTAGATGCATAATTCAACTTATGGAACATATGGAAATATTTTGGCCTTTCTTCTTAGTAATTTCTGGAATTTGATAGCATGTTGATATCTAAGAGTAACCTTAGGAGTTCGTAACGCTCGTACCGGAAGCCATGGACGGGGCAGCTGCAGCGTGCGTGGGGTGGAGGGGAAGCCGTTGCGTGGGGTTGGCCGAGGGGCAAGGCAGGGGGAAGGAGCCGGGGTGCCCCTGGCTCTCGTGGGCTGGGTCGTCCTGGGTGCTTTTCTCCCCAGTGTTCCCAGCCCCGCTGCCTTCCTGCCAGTCCCCGGCTCCCCGCGGAGAGGAAGCCCGTGCAAACCCTGTGATAATCTTTGGTTACTCAGCTGAGCACTCTATTTTATCGACAGGATGACCCATTACATTTACATTTTCTAAAAAAAAAAAAGACTAAGACATCACATTTAACATAAGATTTGGGGAGGTGAAATGCAGATAGAAAAACATGGGCACTTCCAGACCATTTTTGCTATTTCTGTGGGCAGAAGTGAAGACTCGTCTGTTGGATGATCTTGAAACATTGGGATGATGGCCTCTGAGCTTGAGCTTATGTAGTGGGTGGTGCTTTTCCGAGAGGCCTGTGAGCACCTTGCTGGTGGGCGGCCCGGGGCTCCCATGGGATCCAGCGCTGGGGTCCCCTACACCGTGGGAGCCTGGCTTAGGATGAAAAAAATGCTTCATTGCCCATGAATATCAGTAACCTCCTTTTTGATGCTGACTTTTTTTAAATTTAGATTTTATTTATTATTTTTAGAGAGAGGAGAAGGCAAGGAGGCAGAGGGGGAGAGAGACATCCACGTATGGTTGCCTTTCACCTGCCTCCAGCTATGGGCCTGGCTGGAGACCTGGCTTGCAACCTGGTTATGTGCCCTGGCTGGGAATCGAACCAGCGACCTTTGGGTTCCAAGGCGGGCACCTATCCACTGTGCCACCAGCCAGGGCCTGATATTGACTTTTTAATAAAAAGATACAAATTCTGTTTTAAGCAGTGTGGGCCTGTGAAAGTGTACATCTGAGCTGACAGTAGAGTTGGAAAGTTCTGTAGGATTAAGGGTTTCTCTTTTCACAAAAGAACTATTTTAGTTTTTCCGAGCACATTGTGAATCTTCATTGTTTCTCCTCTTGCCTGGTCTCCATAGGGCGCAGAGTGAGTGGCTTGGACAGTGATGGCCGAGCCCCTGCTGGGCGCAGGGTGGGAGCTGTGGGAGCAGCTGTCGGTCGTGGCTCATCTCTGGTGCGCTCTTCAGCGGCACACGTGGGGCCTTCCTGCCCCGCTGGGGAGCGAGCGCCTCACTGCCGTGCTGAGAGCGTCCGGGGCGCTGCAGCCTCTGTAGGAGAAGGAACTTGAAGAGGTCGCCTTAGTGCCAAAGTGACCTAAAATTGTCCACAAAGGGACTGCGAGATAGATAAATGAAGCATATGGCTTATTACTTTCTAAGCATAAGGCCAAAACATTTTATTTTATTTTATTCTATTTTTTTAAAAGATTTTATTTATTATTTCCAGAGAGGGGAAGGGAGAGAGGCAGAGAGGGAGAGAGACATCCATGTATGGTTGCCTTTCACCTGCCTCCAGCCACAGACCTGGCTGGAGACCTGGCTTGCAACCTGGTTATGTGCCCTGGCTGGGAATCGAACCAGCGACCTTTGGGTTCGCAGGCCGGAGCCTTATCCACTGTGCCACCAGCCAGGGCCCCAAAAACATTTTTATAGTTAATATTTGATCCCACATAAGTTCCTTTTTTGGAAGCACAGTATTACGGTAATAGTAACAAAGGTAATAGCCAGCACATATTGAAAGCTTTTACCTTCCAGACGCTGTTTTTATGTACTTCACACGTATCCACTAATTTCTTACATCACCTTGCGGTGCCCAGGGTCAGTCATCACTGGAACAGGTCAAACTCTGTTATCGCAGCAACATGTGGAATCATTCCTCCATCTGTTGATAATAATGATACGGCACACTGCATCCGCGGGCACGGAGGCGGGGCAGAAGGACTTCCTGACCACAGACTGGGCTCGCTCCATGCTTCGTATTGCGTTGCTGTCGCTGAAAGGGGCCCCTTGAGTCCCGCTGGGCAGGGAGAGCAGGGGAGGGGCTCCCCGAGCTGGCGGTGGGTCAGTTTCCGGGTGGTCTCTCCACCTGGCAGCCTGGGTTTTGCTCACTGCGGTTTCTTGCCCAGTGTCCTTTGGGGTCTTGGCTTTGCTGTTTTACGGGGAGGGGAGTTTTAACCTTACCACATCTAAGATGAGCGTTGGAAGGGATGGGCTTTTCATGCCCTTTTCCTGAGAGGGTTTGGGGTCTGGGAATTGTTTGAGGGTGAACAGTCATGGCTGTATACAGCGCTGGTGTCTGGGGAGGTGAAGGTGTGTTAAAGCTTCAGTAGGAAGAACCATGGACATGGACAACAAGTGGGATTAACTTTGGAGGGGAGGGGATGGGTGGGGCAGGGGACAGAGGGAAGGAAAAAGGGGATGGATGGAATAAAACAACAATAAAATTAAATTAAAACAACAAAAAAAAACTTCAGTAGGCCTCTACCCTGTTTGCCCTGATGGCTCCATGTGAGTAACTGTCAGCAGTCTTGCCTGGACAGTGTGCTATGTCCCCTTCTCTCCCAGTTTGGTGGCAGTGCCCTTGGGCACCGAATGACATGCCAGGCTTGGGGGGATGGCCCACCGTCATCCCATCTTTGGTGTGAGCCCTGGGCACAGGTGGTAAGCACCTGTCTTACTGTCAGCACCAGGTGTGACAGGGACCCTCTCCTTTTAAGCCTGTTCTGCCTGCTTAAGACGTTAGCTCCAGTGGAGGTCATTTGTGTTCTTTGGGCCTTTGCCTGGAGTAGCAGGGGCTGGCACACTGAGCTATCTTCTGTAAGACAAGCTTCTTCCAGACACCCACTGGGCTGCAGACACCCCCAGCTAGAGGCCAGGCTGTGGGACTGCAGTGGTCGTCAGTGGTGGGCCTGTGACACCCATGTACTGGCCACTGTCCTGCCCGGAGTGTCCCTTCAGGCTGCAGTTAATTCTAGGCCTTGTTTCGTGTGGGTCACTGCTTCTGTGTACAAGATCCAGACCCTGGCACAGCCCATTCAGGTGCCAGTTTCTATGCCACTTAGGATTAGGGTCAGCTGGGAAAGGGGTCCCAAATGAAAGGGGCTTAAACGGGATGGACCGAGATGGGTGGTCCTCGGGCATGGTGTGGCCTGCAGTGTGAGACACCCAGTTGGGTTGCTCTGTCACCCTGGGTAGGTCCCAGGTGACCCAAGCCTATGGGCTCCCCTTTTAGCCAGTAAGCAGGAGCGCGGGCAACAGAGCGATGTGGCTGTGTTCTTTCTGGACCCTGATAGTTCCATGTGAATAGCCATTAAAATCTTGTCTGGACAGTTTTCCGGAAGTGGCTCATGGCGATTTTCTTTGTATTCCAGGGCCGGGATCTATGGTGACATGACCACATCTGGCCACAGAGGAGGCTAGCAAGGGAACGTGGTCTTTATGCTCAGTGTCCCCAAACCCATGGACCCAGGGCTGCAGCACTGCGGAGGAGAGGAGGGTGGGTCGGGGGGACAGTTAGAAGTCTGTTGCAGGCGTGTGCCTTCTGGTGGCCTGGTGACAACCACAGTAGCTGCAACCTCTACGGGAGCCACAGGGCCTGCAGGGCTTAGACATCAGAGGTGGCGATCCCACTGGAGTGGCGACACTAGCTTTGTTTTACTGCTCACTCAGTGTCATCGGCGGTGTTTGTCCTACGTTGACGTAAACCTGGGAGGATTTGGAAATTTCTTTCCAGACAAATATTTTGGAGGACCTTGTGTTTTCTTCAATGACCCCAAGTCCAGCCAAGTTGCTGTGACCCGCAGGTGAACACTGAATGCTTTTACTTGCTGTCTTCGTGTGAGCACAGCTGGTCAGTTGTGAGGCCAGGACCAGCCACGGTCACCCCACCCCACCCTGTGAACATCAGCGCTGCGTTAGTGCCTCAGCTGGGGGACAGAGTTCCGGGGAGCCGGGGGCCCAGGGAAGTGTGGGAGCTGCTGAAGACTAAAGGCGGTGGAAGGGCCCCCAGTAGAAGTTGAGTGCACGCCACGTGAGCGGCGCTCCCCCTGCAGTCTCACTGCCTCCCTTCCCGGCCCGGCCCGGCCTGCTGCAGGCCCTTCCCCATGTGTCCCTTCTCCGCTCACGGTCTCTGACACGTATTGCTGGCCATCAGCTGCATGGTCCGCCCTGTTGTCAGGGTAACAGCTTTTGGGTGTGACGCTGATTGGAGTCAACTCTAGATGCCTTTCTGTTCCTTTCTGTGCTATTTCCTGGGAAGTTTCCCTGTACCTGCTAGTTCAGCTGGTTGGAGGGTCCCAGCGGTGTGGATTCTCTGCTGTGCCTGGGCCTGTGGATTGGACTGTGGTCCGTGGTCATGTCCTTCAGTTGCAGACCCGGAAAACCAACTGCTCGTGAAAGCCATTGGTGTGGGTGGTCCACTGCCAGAAAAGCCCCTCCCGTGCACCCTCTGCCCACCTCTGCGTGGCATCTGTGTGCCCCCCAGTGAGCAATGGCCGATCCTCTGCTGCGGGAACGGTGTTCTGAGCTCCAGAGCTTAGACAAGTGCGTCACTGTGTTCATTTGGCAACTTCCGTTGTACCTTTTTGATGGTATGCACCACGTCCCTGTCAGATGCTGCAAGGACTCAATATGGACAACAGAGCATGTCCGAGCCCGAAGGTCACAAGCTCACTTGTTCACAGCGATGCCCTTTGCATTCTTGCACATCCTCAAGAATGGCCACAGTGTTAGCTTTCCTATGTAAGGAACAATTCGTATTTCCTTTGTTTAAGTCCATGAGTTTTCAGGCTGAAGTTTCATGGAGTAAGTGGGACGCTGGGCGCTCTGCTGGGTGCTGGAGAGACTGATGGAGGAGGGCCCCTTCGCCTCGCCATGCATCAGAAGAAGCATTTGGTCATGGGTTCTGTGCGCCTTTTGGGCTGAGCGCTGGGAGCTGGGGCAGAGAGAGGTGGGCCCAGCACGTAACATGACACAGGGAGAGAGGTAGATTGGTCAATGAATTTTTTTTTAATTTTATTATTTTTAGAAAGAGGGGAGGCAGAGAGGGAGAAAGACATCCATGTGTGGTTGCCTTTCACCTGCCTCCAGCTGAGGACCTGGCTGGAGACCTGGCTTGCAACCTGGTTATGTGCCCTGGCTGGGAATCGAACCAGGGACCTTTGGGTTCGCAGGCCAGTGCCTTATCCACTGTGCTACCAGCCAGGGCTTGGTCAGTGAATTTTTTTGAGCAATTACTACTCCGTGTTAGGGCCTGTTCCTGATGCCATAAAGCTCCGCCTGGCAGAGACAATGCAGGAACTGCAGGGGTCATCACCAGCTAGCTCTGTAACCTCAGCAGGATTGCCCATGGGCTTTGCTTTCCTCCGCTGAGAAAGCAGGGGCTCTAGATGCTACCCCCTCCCCCCCCCAGCTTTGTCTGGGTGATACTTGCAGGCCAGCACCTGCCACTGAGCCTGCCTTTGTTCCCCAGTAACCTGCAGGGTTAGGAGGCTCTGGCTTTCTGGTTGGCCTCCTGGTAGTCGAGGAAACCTTGTGTGAAGAGACAGCTGAAGAGACAGCTGAACTCTCCAACCAAAGGCAAAGAACAAAGGCAAACCCGCACAATCGTTTTAGCAAACATTTGGGGGAACTCTTATCCAGGAAAATAGAAAATTAGCATTTTTGTTTCAGAACCTGGGGCCAGTCCCGGCTCTTGAGCTCTCTGCACGTGCCTCTGGTGAGTCCAAAACTCCCGGCCCTTCTCTCTCTTCCCTTCCAACTCCGCCCCACTCCTGCTCTGCGCCCTCCCCGGCCTCCTCCCCAAGTCCAGGCCTGCGAGGACAGAGCTCGGGCTGGAACTAATTTAATGGCTGAGTGACCTCACAGTAGAGAAACAGCCGGATCCTAATAGGGGTCTTTGTCTACATTTTCACCCTGGCTGGTAGCATGCCAGTCAAGAGTCAAGCGGGAGGCACAGGTGGAAGCGATTAGACCTGTCATAAAGTTTGAAAAATTGATTCTGGAGGCGAAGTGAATAGATTGAACTTGACAGTGTTGTCCTAAAGATTCTAAGGGAAAAATCTGTAGTTTAATTTGAAATCCCTTGATTATTCATTAGCTTTCCAGATGGCTTTTGTTGATATTTTACATATTAAATGCCTGTATTGTGTTATTGGCGTTCTCTTAATGTGCACGTAGGTAATGAGCAAAGAATAAATACGTGGGTAAGTGTCCCAAATTAATGGGATGTTAACATAATTGTGAAATAAAGGGTTTTTTTTTAAAGAAGTTGATTGCTTTGGAATAATTAGCATGAGTTTTTTTTATGGGCCAATTTGGTACTTTTTAAAGTTAAAATTATTGGAGAATTTTAAAGAAAGCTTCGTTTTAATGTTTATTTCTAAATTAAGGTTTAGAATATAGCTTCAGCCTTTGACTCTGGTGGTCATGACTAATGGATTGTTCTGGCAAGTTCTCCATCAAGTGGTTTTTTTTTTTTTTTTTGGTCCCAATTCAACGCCTGATTAAGTTAACCTTTCACACTCTGAACTCCTGGAATTGAGTTAAAAAGTGGCCTATTGTTTTCCAGAGACCCTGCACATTACATTTTTATGTTCTAGGATGTTTTTACATTTTGTCACTGAATTTTAAAAGGAGGGTAAACTTATCATGACATGAGCTATTTTAGGATAGTCACAGTGTATCTATTGAGATCCCATTTTCATTAGACGTAGTCCTTTTCTCTCTCTCTCAACATTTCACTCTTGGTCAACCCGAAAGGTCCCTCGTTTCCCTGCACGGAAGAGTGAGAGCGGAAGCCCGTGCTGAGCCGATGCTGTGTGAGGGACAGGCACCAGCCGCCTCCCGTGGGGCACGCAGCCCGGGCTGGGCTCTGCCGTGCGGGCCCGGCAGGCCCTGCCCCTCCGGAGCCCTCTTGCAGACCCCTGGTCCAGCCTCGCCCACGTTCTCCGCGGTGGCGGGCTGTGCCTGAGAGTGGGCCAGACTTGGAGGAGCAAGTAGGTGCCATGGTGAGGCACTCATGGTGGGAGGTATTTGCAGAAACTGCTGTTTCTCCACGTTCACTCGCGTCACATTGCTGAGGGCCTAATATCTTTTTTTTATTTTTGAATCCTCATCCAAGGATATGTTTATTGACTTTGGAGAGAGAGGAAGGGTGGGGGAGAGAGAGAGAAAGAAAAGGAAACATCAATGTGAGGGAGAAACATCTATCAGTTGCCTCCTATATGCAGCCCAACTGGGGATCGAACCTGCAACCTTTGGGTGCTCAGTAAGACACCCCACCCCACCGAGCCACCCTGCCGGGGCAGGGCCTCGTACCCTTGCTTGAACTAGGGCTTAGGTCTTGGGGTGGGTCCCGCCTTTCACTACTTGAGTAACGTTGGGGAAACCAGGTAGACTCAGGCCTCCATTTCCTTGTCTGTATGATGAAGCTGGTAATAGGCTCTGCTTCCTGCTTTTCTTTTCCCTTTTTTAAGTTCAGGCACTCAGCTAGGGCCTCTTCAGCACCAGCTGTGTGCCCAGAGGGAAGGAAGGCTGCAGCCTGGCCTCTCCCCGTGCCTGCATTCCACCCAGGGCCCAGGGCGGAGGCTGTGCAGTCCGTGTGCAGGCCTGCGAGCTCCCGGTGCCTGCGCCCTCTCGTTGTTTACCCGTGGGGCTGCTGCTTTCCCCCACCTCCTCGGTGCGTCCTCCCCAGCAGCCGTGGCACCCTCGGCCTTGTCTCTGCGAGGTGGGCTTTGTGCGGCGAAGTTTTTGTTGGAGATTATGACAGCTCTTTGTTGACATTCCAGAAGCATGATGGCTCATCACTGGTTGCTATTTGCCAAAAAATCTGTTGTTTTAGTCCAGCTTTTCTTGAAAGATAAGGAAACACAGTCAATGGTCCATAGGTGTGGTTCCCTTAAAATGGTTGGAACCAGTTCACTTTTCATCAGGCTTTCTCTTGATAAATCGTAACACTTTATCATTTCCGTAGGTGACAGCCATCCAAGGGCAGTTAGCGCTTGTCCCAGGGGTGTGTCTTGTGCACCGTCCACTCTTTCTGATAAACTGGCCTGGGGCGAATGCGGTGACTTCTCCAATCGGAATGGACAGAGAGACTGAAGTGATGGCCACTCGTGTCCAGAGGGTCAGAGGGAGCATGACATCAAGCGGGTGGTCAGTAGGTGCTAGGGTCACCTCCTGTTTGTCTGCCAATGAAGCCGTCACAGAGTCTTCCCCAGTTGGCGACTGCTCGGAGGCTGCAGGGTTCTACTGCCGAGAGATGTACGCTAGGAAAATGGGGGGTTTCCAACGCCTGGAGGCGCAGTGACACGGGGAGACCTGGGGGCGTTACGCTAAGTGGGAAAAGTCAGAGAGAAGTAAGTACTGTATGATAGCCCTGATATGTGGAATCAGAAAGTCTGTGAAAACAGACTGGGGTTTACCAGAGTTGGGCGGGGGGATAGATCAGGAATCGCTGACGGGCATAACCTGCGAGGAGGACGGGCACAGGGTTCTACTCAGAGCACCTGGGTGGCCCTGGGGGTGCCACTCCAGCCGCCAGTCAGGTGGCTGTTACGGTGATCAGCCACAGACTTGTTGGTTTCTCATTGCACATAAAGTTATGCTTACACTATACTGCAGTCTAAGTATGCAATCGCATTATGTCTGATAAAACAACGTACTGACTTTAGTTATAAGACACTTTATTGCCAATAACTGCTGGCCCTCACCTGAGCCCTCAGCAAGTCATCGTCTTTTTGCTGGTGGAGGGTCTTGCTTGTGTGTTGATGAAAGCAAAGCGCAGTTAAACGCAGCCTGCCCGTAAGTCGGTCCTGCAGATGCAAGGCCCAGTGCAGGGAACAGACAGCACCGTTATACTGCAAACTTGCTAAGAGGCTTGCACCTAATTACTCCACTAAAAGGAACTGATAATTTTGTAACATGATAGAGGAGCTAGTTATTGCTACAGTGGCAGTCTTAATATTTTAATGTACCAAGTTGTTATATATCAAATATATTTATTTCCATTAAACACTTAACACTGCTCTAAGTACAGAAAAAACCCATTTGATGTGTGAATTAACATTAGTTTCCAAGTGGAAAAATGTTAAATATTCTTAGAATTTGGTGTCCACGACAATTCAAGTATGACCTGTGTGCATGGGAGGAGTCAGCGGCTGTGTTTTGGTAAAAACCTGTAAATGTGCTGGACGATTGAGCAGATGGTTTTCCTTCGCCCCACTCAGCAGCTCCCCCTTTTCCATTTCTCTCCTGACTCTGCTTTGTGACTCACTTAGAAAAACTTCTGTTTTTCTTTCCAATAAAACACTTACCTGCTTCAGAGGTGAGGGTTGATTTGCTTTCATCTGCCCCTTTAAAATCTTTTACACACCTACCATTTGACCAGACACACTCGGAGCTCTGAAAACCCTTGTTTCTGCTTTTTGTTCGCAGAGAAGCATGTTCTGTTTCTGCATGAGGGGGATTCCGTCACTGTGAGATCCCAAACGCCACATTTTTTCTGCATTGCACAAGGAGTCATTCATCATTTTCATTCTCTGCCTGGCTCTCCCACAAGAGCATTCAAATTAGCGAGAAGGAGAGCGATGAAGTCATTGCCTGGCAGAGAAGTATTTTCTTGGGACGTGGGAAGGGGCGCAGAGACCAGAGGCGGGGAAGGAGTTGTGGTGAGGTCTGTACCGACTTCTGTCTCCCTCTGGTTCCAGCGGGCACGTGGGTGATGCTCATGCGGTCTCACAGGTTAGAACTGGATGCCGTGTATGGTGTGTGCGCAGAATTTACCCAAAAACAAAACTGCGTGCAGTGGCTGTGCCGATGATCCAGGCACTCAGGCTGTAACTGTGTCTTTCTGCCGTAGGCCCACCAGCTGTGCCATGTTGGGTGAATCACCCATCTCTCGGTCAGTTCCCTCAGAAGGTTGTACTAGATCTGTGGCCTAGTTCATTTTAAAGCAGCGAACCCTTTTTCAAATGAAGTACCTTGCTGTATGCACAGGGCTGGGGGCCCTTCTCAGAGCCCAGGTTCCTCAGAGTACCAGTGTCATGACTGCTGGCCAAGAAGTGCCCAACATCCTTCCCACAGGGACACTGAGGCCCAGCTGACTGGGGACAATTGTATCTTTATGGCAGGCTGACTGGTTGGCTGTGCTGTTTCTGTCCTGCCTTGTTTAAGTTTATCTCTTAAAAGTTCTTCCTGTTTCTGGTACAATCAAATGGAATTCATGGTGTTTCTTGGTTGGTATGTGTCGTGTGCAGGCTATTGATATATGCATAGTTATCATAAAACTCAGCATCCTTCAAGTACCAGCAGTAGTGGGTGCCACCTAAGTGTGGTTCCTTCTGAAAGCCAGGGAGACCTGGTTATGAATCTCTGATGTGGACCTTGTTTTACAGGAAGTGGGTTTTGTTTTTGTGTAGAAGCTCAAT
Organism: Noctilio leporinus; assembly: GCA_004026585.1. Taxonomy (NCBI): domain Eukaryota; kingdom Metazoa; phylum Chordata; class Mammalia; order Chiroptera; family Noctilionidae; genus Noctilio; species Noctilio leporinus. Next base: position 1,810 of record PVIW01009678.1, on the reverse strand, counting down.
TTAAATGTCTCCTGTTGCTTTTGGTTTTGGGCTTATTCCTTCCATTCCCGTCTTTCCTCCCCTTCTCTTCTTTTCTATGCAAAGTATATGTGTCTCCTATCTGCTGAAGGTCGTCAGAGGCCTTCTTGGAGCTCCCCGCCTCCAGGTCCATAGAGAGGCGCCCTGGCACCCTGACCAGTATGGCTCAGTCGGTTGGGCTTCATTCCACAAAGCGAAAGGTTGCTGGTTCGATTCCCAGTCAAGGCACGTGCCTGGGTTGTGGGTTTGGTTCCTGGTTGGGGTGTGTGCAGGAAAAGCCAGTTGATGCTTCTCTCTTGTCTTGATGTTTCTCTCTCCTCTTTCTCCCTCCCTTCCCCCTCTCTAGAAATAAATACATAAGATCTTTAAAAAATACTATAGGCATTTTTACTTCTTTTTTCAACTGTGGCATTTGGAAAACTATGAAGTAGACCAAAATTTCCCAGCACAGTGCTGGGAATTCCATCATTGGGATGGAATGAAGGATGTGACATCTACTAAGCTGGAAACTGTGGATACCAAGACTCGGAAGGCCCCTTAGGTCTGCGAGGTGCCTGCAGGGCCAGGCCCCCCAGCGCCCCGCTACCCTCTGTGCTGATGTGGGTGTCTGAGCACCCCGCGCTCGCTGAGCAGCTTCCTTGATTTGTTCCGCCGACAGATGCTTGCTGAGCTCCTTCCAGTTACCTGACAATAGCGCCCTCCCGGGCTGGGTCCCACCCTGTCCCACAAAGGAAGTCTGGCCACAGACCCAAACGGAAAATTTGACTTTCTCCCAAATGAGCGTTAAGATACTTGTTAATTAGTTAAGATAGTTAGTAGTTAAGACTGTTAAGGTTAATTAGTTAAAATAGATATTTGTAGTAATTATTGTGGCCTTGATTATCCATCCACATGTCAACTTCTCTAAGCATTTCAGGTACAAACATTCCTTTACATCCCCATTGTTGGAGATCAAAACTTGAGGTCTGAGGGCCAAAAACCTTGATAAAAAGCCAGCCAGGGTACATAAAACTACTTAAGTTTTTTTCCAGAATATTACCCAATTATACAAAGATTCTTGTTCATTACAGAAGCACTTGGAAATATAATAATGAATAATAAGGACATGAAAATCATGTATAACTCCACCATCTATAAATGATCATGTTAATCTTTTGATATATTTTCTTCTAGTCTTTTTTTCCTCCTATACAACATGTGTAAATTATGGTTCTATTACATGTGAAATAAGCATTTCCCATGCAATCAAATAGTTTGACTATAATTTACTTAGGCAGTTTCCTATGAATACATTCCTGTCACTTCCAGTATCCAGTACTTATTATAAATGTAAACACATTTTCATTTATTTTATTGTTGTTTGAAAAACATATTTCTTTTTGAGCTAATCGTTAGTAACCTCATTATACTATTTCTTTTCCAGAAGATAATTGGAAAATTATGAAACAAAAGCAGACATCCATAAAAGTTGAACAGGATGAGGCTAATATATGTTGTTATTTATAATATTTCATATTATTTCATTACTGTTACATAATTATTTCATATTATCTCATCATTTCTCCAGAGAGATGTCATACCTTAAATAATAATAGTTAACACTAATTAGGCATTTACTGTGTGGGAGTAATTGTATTGTATTTTTCCCATTCAGTCTTTACCAAAACCCCACGAGGTGGGTTCTGTCATAGTTCTCATTTTAAGAGATGAGAGAGCTCTTAGTTGGCGTGACCAGAACCACATAAGAAGTTAAATGGTGGAAGCATTGTCTTGAGAGCCTTAATTCTTAGCT